>JAWNLL010000166.1:0-302500 GCA_035042425.1 Drosophila flavopinicola
ACGGTGTCTCATCGACCTCAACACTCAGGCCTTGGCCTAATATTTCTGTATACCTGTACACCTGTTTGAGTTAGGCTTAGTGTTGTTGGTCAATTAAATGTCTCATTAACATATTGAACTCAAGCACATATTACCTAATTGCTTGCGTTTGTATAAGTGTCAAATTAACGCTTAGTTAAAGTTTAATTAAATTGTGTGTTGCTTACACTCACTTAGATTTCTTTAGATCTGAAATTGATTTTATTGATTACTATTTAATTTATTTTGCAGAATGCTGCATTTCTAAATCAACTTCTATAAGAGTATAAATTATTGAATTTGGCTTAACCAACAACTTCCTAAAAGTATGCAACTAAAAAATGACAAGCAATAGCATTTCACATTCGAGTCTAATAATTCCCAAACGGTTTTGGCGAAAGCATATGGACATGCCTGGCGCTCAACATCAATTCGGCAGACCTCCCTTTGCTCCAATTTTTTTTTGTCTTTTATTTTTTTCATGTTTTAAAATGATTACCGCACAAAGTTTTTTTTCCATCAACATAATTTTTGTTATTTTATTTATATTAATATTTTATAAACTTCCAATAATCGATATCAATTCCGCTGGTGTGTTTCTCAAATTCTTTTTATGTATATATATTTGTTTGATTTCACACATTAATTTGGTAGACCTTCTAATGTCCAAATAATTTTTTTTTATACGATTATTTTGTATGTTAACCATGATATCCGGCCTGAATCTCAGGATTCACAACTATTTTTTTTTAATTACTCTGACTATTCGAGTATTGTGTCCTAGAACGCTAGGCTCGGCTTTATTTTAAGTGTTGTCCTGAAGTTTGTAACGCATAGAAGGAAGCGTCTGAGACCCCCAAAAGTTACTGCCAATATGCTTATAAAAAAACAAATTGAGTCTAGCCATGTCCGTCTGTCTGTCTGTCTGTCTGTCTGTCTGTCTGTCTGTCTGTCTGTCTGTCTGTCTGTCTGTCTGTATGTATGCAAACTAGTCCCTCAGTTTTTGAGCTATCGCGATGCAACTTTGCACAGACACTTATTATTCAAGGGGACAGCACATTGGTCGGAGCCGGCCGGATCGGACCACTATATCTTATAGCTGCCATACACCTCAAAGTCGGTTTTGGCCATAAATCCGATGTTTTCAAAGCAATTGCCTTAAATTTCCTTGTACACTTGAACATCCATATAACTCATCGATGGGTAAAATCGCAAATCGATTGAGTCATAAACAGCGAAGATATGCGTCATTAAATATTTTGAAAAAACAGGTGCATATGAGCAAACAAAGTCAAGCGCAAGAAAGCTTTTGATAGTCTGAGCAAACAAAGTCAAGCGCAAGAAAGCTTTTGATAGTCTGCTCTTCAAGGTATTTTGCCACCGATCATCAAAACGGTTTGTGGCGTATGGCGTAAAGAGCCGCGCTAACGAACGCATGTTTCGCAAGTTCAAGTTCGAGCCTCGGCGGCGACTGATTGTTAATTTAATACTTTTTTCTTTTTCTTCCTTCCAAATATATAACTGTAATCAAATTAATTTGCTTCCAATAGCTTAGAACAAAAACAATGCCACGCGAAAAAACAAATGCTGACAAACGCGAGTTGCAGGTTGCAGGAAAACAAAAGAAGGAAATTTGTAACAGTCGGCTCTTCAAGCAATTTTGTCAGCGATCATCGAAACGGCTTGTGGCGTAGTGGGTAAAGTTGCGAACTGGTGAGCGAGAGGACCCGGGTTCGAAACCAGCGGCGACTGGTCATTTATTTTCATTTTTCTTATTCTTCTTTTCAAATATATAATAACTGTAATCAAATTCATTTGCTTTCAATGGCTTAGAACAAAAACAATGCCACGCGAAAAAACAAAAGCTCAGTATAAATCGAGTTTGTTAGCGATTCTTAAAACTGCTTGGTGTAAGCAGTACAAAGCAAAACAAGAAAGCTTTTGACAGTCTGCTCTTCAAGGGATTTTGTCAGCGATCATCAAAACGGCTTGTGGCGTAGTGGGTAAAGTTGCGAACTGGTGAGCGAGAGGACCGGGTTCGAAACCAGCGGCGACTGGTCATTTATTTTCATTTTTTCTTATTCTTCTTTTCAAATATATAATAGCTGTAGTCAAATTCATTTATTTTCAATTTCCTAAATTGTTTCTAATTTTTTTTCATACATAAAGTAGCTTTAATAGAATAATTCAAAAGAAAAATTTAAATTCATTGGCAAAACCAATGACACGCGAAAAAAAATATGGATCTCAAATTCTGAATATAAGCTCTCGTATGTTCAGATTAAGTTTTATGACAATTCAATTTCCGACAGCGGCCTTGAAAGGTATAAGAGCAACAGGCACAAAATTTGGTATGTATATTGTAGTATACATATGTAATGTAGTTTTGACTTTTTGGAAAAACTGAAACTTGTATATTGTTCAATTCGGTAGCACTTATGAATGCTAAGGGACGCGTCCACGAGCTGCGGATAGTGAAACGTCCCTGTTTACATGAATACCTTTATATATTTTATTTTATATGTAGGGGTATATGTATGCGACATTAATATCTGCGAATTAAATAAGCAGTCACGGAAAAATAGTAAAAATTGCTTTAAGGTTCGAAAAGAGTATTTAATCTTCGGCACGCCGAAGATAATCCTTCTCCACTTGTTTTTTTTTAATTTCTTTGACATTTCGAGTATTGTGTCCTAGAACGCTAGGCTCGGCTTTATTTTAATGTTGGCTGGAAGGATCTAAATGGCAAAAAGCTGTGTACCCTTCCATTGGAAGCGCCTCCCACTGAAGTTATCCTGCAGAAAGACAAACCTGTAATCTTCAGGCAGGATTTTTATTTTATTTTTTTTTTTAAATTTCTCGGCGAACAAAACTTTTAAAGCCTTTTTAATTTTATTTTGTTATCCATCGAATATAATTAACTAGCAGTCATATATATCATATTCAACTTCAACTTCAGCTTAGCATCATTTCAGCTTCACCATGTTGGAATTAATTAATTAAAGGTGAAGTAAATTATTTTTCGGGCTGCCAAGCCGATTACACCACGGTGTCGTTGCTTCGTTTTTTTACGTGTATGTGTGTATATGTGCTTATGAATGCGTGGATTAACGCGTGTAGAAACGACAAATGCAAATAAAATGTGAATTGTAATAAAAAGTAATTGTAATACATTGTATTATTTACAGTAAAATTTTATGTCGCTTATTCCCTACTAATTTTTGTTTTGCGACTTTTATTTTTATTTTATTTATATTGAGATGCTTTATTCTAAATTTAAATTTGAAAAACAAATTTTGTAGCTATTGGGTCTAGGCTTACATCTTCTTGATTATTCAGCATTTGCTCCTCAACCATTGGAGACCGCGACAATAAATTGCAATTGGTCAAATTGAAAATTCGCTCAAGTTTCGAAACTTGGTTGACGAATTGCGCTGACGGTTTTGTAAGACCGCTAGCCGACAACATATCAACATATGTAAAGGTGGAATTATTTTCTTTTTCTTCACTTAGCCCCAATCTGTGGATCATGCTAATGGCACAGATGTGCCAGACACAACGGTAGTTGGAAGTAATCTATACGCAGCCACGGTGTCTCATCGACCTCAACACTCAGGCCTTGGCCTAATATTTCTGTATAGTGAATAGTGCTGAATAGTGCAAAATGTTTTTCTAAATTAGTTTACAAATTATTTCAATGTTACTTAACATGAAACACAATACTTAGCGTTAACAGAGACTTTACTGTCTATAAACACAACTTTCAACGTCTAAAGCTTTTTAAAATATTCAAATGGTTAATAAATATAGTTAATGTATTCTTTATGATCAAACCGTTACCTAGCAAGTACTTTCGCAACCTATATTTAAATTTAATTAAATGATCGAAATTATCTTGTGATATCCGGCTGGTGATTAAATAATTCATTTTGTATTTCTTCACAAGATATGTGTGCAGCATATCCAAAGACGCGTTGCTGACTGTAATCCCTTTTTGGAATGGCAAAATCCTGTTGCTGTTTGGAATTGGGTCCAGTGACATGATGGCAGTCATGTCGCTTAGGATTTTGCGCTGTGACGTCAGACTCTGACCAATTGGTTGCTTGGTTGGCATATTGTTGGCGGTTGACAACTTCACGTTGAAAATTCACCAATTGTACGAAATCTGCCGTCTCACAAGCGTTATATATGCTTAGTCCCAACAAATAGCATCGCCTGATCGCACGTTCAAGTGCTCTTCCGTCAGCTTCCATAAAATTGACATGTCTCATGTAGAGGAATGGTTCATGGCTTCTTTTATCGTCTGCACAGTTAAATCACAAGGCCCGTGACAAAGAAATTTTTTTTTTTTTTTAATTTTTATTTGGCAAGCTACATAGGGTGTTTACCCTATTTCCAGGCCGGTATAACTTTGAACTTTAAAAACTTATCTCAGTGGGGAGATGACGCTGTTGTTAGCACGGGTATGCTATAATATATATTGCTATAATTTGCTAAAATAGCCGGCCGTTCCGCGACCGGCCAAGGATCCAGAGGTCCGACGGGTGCTTGCGCTTTAGACGCCTATGTCTCGCCGGTCTTGCGAGTTGTCTAGCCAGGCGGTTAGTGTGGTCTAACAAACGTGCGCGATACCGGTTGGAGCTTTTACTTATGGCCTCACACACCGTTGGTATTTGAAGGTCGTTAAGGATAGTCTCATTTTTTACGTAATGTTGCCACTGAATATTGGTCATGCGGCGCAAAGACTTTGTTGTTGTAGGTTGAACTCTTCTTAGGGTAGTGTCACATGCAGTCCCCCAGCAAGTGAAACCCCAATTTAACGTTGACAGTATAATGGTCTTAAATAACCGTACTTTGGCTCTTAGGGAAAGACCGCTCCCTGGTCTGAGAAGCCAGTCCAATTTCCCCAGTTTTTTGTTCAGTGTTCCACATGCTTTTTTAATATGGCTGCTCCATGTGAGGCGCCTGTCCAGGGTCACTCCCAAATAAGTGATGTTATCAGTGTGCGCGATTCTCTTACCATCTAGATAAAGCCGACGTGAGCGACCAGGCCGGAGTGCAAACGTGGCGTGTTGGGTTTTTACAATATTCGGCTCTATATTCCATCGCGAGGCCCAGCACTCGAACTCATCTAGGAATCCTTGGACACGTCTGGAGGCAGTCGTTGAGTAACTGCTAGAAGCTAGGAAAGCTGTGTCGTCAGCATATGTTGCCGTCAATGATCCGCGTGTATTGAGGATGGGAAGATCCGCCGTAAATACAGTGTATAGTATTGGTCCAAGAATACTACCCTGAGGTACACCAGCCCGAATAGGACGCATTCCGGACCGGGCATCTCTGTATTCGACAGCAAATGCTCTGCCTCTGGAAAGAGACAAGCACCTTCCAGAGACCTTCAGGGAGCTTGTAGCAGAGGCCCTCGTGCCAGACCCTATCAAAAGCCTGCCGAATGTCCAGGAAAACTGCGGCACAGTATTTTTCTTTTCGAAGGCGCTGAGGATGTGGCTTACAACACGATGGATTTGTTCAACCGCATTATGGCGTCCTCGGAAGCCAAATTGATGGTCTGGTAGCGCATTTTCAAAAGCGTCAACGGCCAGAAGACGGGCTAATAGGATTTTCTCAGGAGACTTATCGGCCTGAAAGAGTCCGGATTGTGGGGATCCTTGCCTTTCTTTGGCACCATTACAATAAGAGCGCGCTTCCATGGGGCCGGGAAATGACCCAAGTCAAGTACGGCATTGAACAGCCGACAAAGCTGTGAGACAATTACGCTGGGTAGTGCCTTGGCCACTTTGCCATCAATAGAATCCATTCCAGGTGCCTTAGAGAGAATCAACCTCTTTATTTGAGAATGAACCTCATCTTCGTTAACCGGCTGGACAAAATGGGAGGGGCCGAAAGATAGGCCAATCCTCGAGACGGTGGTTCTTACCTCTTGTCTGGTCGCGAAATCAAAAGGAGTGAACCGTGCTTCGAGTTCATTCGCAAAAACTTCAGCAATATCGTCATCAGTACGAGCCCACCATCATTACGTCTGAGAGGGAGCCTGCGAAGAGGCTGTCGCTTGATGATGCGGGTGCACTTCCACAACGCAAAACCATGTTCCTCGTCAGGGTCGATGGCGTTGAGCTTGTTTGCATTCTCTCGTTATCACTTCTTTTTATAATATACTTCCTAATATTATAAACTAACTTTAAATAAATGTATTTCTTTTCTATATTACAAATTACTACAACATTTTTTATTGATTTTTGGTTTAATTGGGTTTTTTCTGGGTTTTCACAAAATCCTTGCAACAAATGTTGGACCAATGCTTTAATTTGTTATCGATATTCCCAGAACTTAATGTAATTTTAACTATATAACTTTAATTTAATATTTTAAATTTTATGTAAATGTTTTATAATTTTATATAAATTCTTTTGTGTCGACTGTCAATAGTCGACAATAAATAAATAAATACATAAATAAGAAAAAAGTTCATATTGCCAATTAAGGGTATTCTATTAACAAACGGAGACTTAGTTATGATTGACTGGTTGGTAAGAATAGACAAAGTATAAGCAAACCAACATACATAACTTTCTTCAATTGTGCACATTGTTTGCGTTTAGCATTTGTCAGCGCCTTTTGAAATTTTAAGCAGCTAACCAGCAGCCTTCTCAGTCTTGTTTTGCTTCTGGTTACTTTTCAAGCTGACAGCTGAGTGTAGTCGTGGCCAAATGTCAAGCTGTCTCGAATTGCAATTAGCGAGAATAACAAGTGCGAGCCTATCTACGCGAAATATAGAACATACACTTTTTTTAAAAGCTAAAAGCTCTTCAGTGTCAGGATTTCAAGGGTACCAGGACTTTGAGGGAAAAAACTCTGCCCGTTAATTGCATTTATCATGTGACCGCTGGGAATGCGCGCAGAGACTTAACAATTTGCATACAAATCATAATAAATTCAATGATCCTTTTTGTGTAGACCTTTTTTTTTGGTCGCCTTCTCGAGCTACATAAAAAGGGACACAAACGAGCGGTCGCTTATGTGTCGTTCAATTATTAACAAAGAGGCGTCGAAAAAATAAAATGTACAGATAATCAGGTAGCTGCAATGTGTGGCATGTAATTGGGCAGTCTTTTGACATTTCGCTCATTATAATAAAATGCTTTTAAGGCCACATTAATTACCTCGCCAAATTGCTATGTAAATCTCTTTCAATTGCCCACAATTTATATATATATCGCAAGTGAGGGGAAATTAACACATTGTTCATTTACTCCATAAACAAACCAGCAAATATAAAGTAATTTCATAATTTTCGATTTATGAATGCTAGCTTAAAACATACATTTAACAGCTGTCTAAATTCATTGCAAATTAAAGCACTGTGATATGTAAATATCTTTTTATACATGACATGACTTATAAATATTATATTTGAGTGCCACTTTAACATAGACAGGCTCAAAACTAGAAGACGCACAATGACAAAAAGTAAACATATGAAACAAATGCTAAGACAACAAATGCTGTGAAAATATACGATTACATTACCAGCAAGCTGCCAAATCAAATAAGCTTTAGAAGCAAATGTGCTTTTTGAATATGCCCATAAATCGACTTGACTAGAGGATAAAATAAAGGACTGGCATTAAAAAATAGTTTGGCAAGCACTAAAACACATCAAACAAACATTTCGTACTACAGGGCGTATTCAATTTTCGTTCTAGGCAAGCGGAAAACAGAAATTTGCCATGTGCTTAAACGAAAGTGAAAACCATTTGGAAATAACAGCACGTGCGCATTGTGTGTGTGTGTGTGTGATTTGCATTTGCCTGTGCTTGTGTGTATATGTGTGTGAGTGTGTATAAATATGTGTGTGTGTGATTCAATCTGACGACCATTTTATTAGACAACCAGGCAGTTGGCAGCTCTGCTGTGTAACTTTATAGCACTTCAATGTTTGTTGCCACTTTTTTCACACACACAGAAAAAAAAACCACCAGTTATTTCTCTTATTTTGCATCATCATCGTCACCAAATCGAGAAAAGAAAGCTGACCAAACTAGGCCAGCAACAAAAGTAATTTAAGTGCTGGCTCATTTTCTGATTCCTGATTCCTCTGCCGTTTAATGTATTTGCTGCTGCAGACGCATGTTTTGGCCATTCGTTTTCAGTTAAATGACAGCAAATTAAGTGGCCGGGACAACTTTTGCCTTTTATTGTGTATTGATAATAATGGCGGTGCATAAAAAGTGTGCGCACATTAATTTTTATCTGCAAACGACAGCTGCTTGTTATGGAAACAGCCAGAGGCAGCAACAACAAAATATTACTCATCATTTTGATCAGAATAAATTGGCGGGCTCGTCGCAATTCACCATTTTCGAACTTTTTTTTTGTATATTCGCCATTTCACAATTTAAATATTCAATTTTGTAGTTTTTAGTATTTTAACTTTTATTTTATTTGAAATTTCTCAGCGTGCAAAAAGCTTTGTATCCTTCTATTGGAGGCCCCATCCACACAAGTTTTCCTGCAGAAAGGCGAACCTGTAATCTTCAGTCAGAAGTCATTGGTAGTAGATTTTAAATTTAATTTTTAATTTATTTCATATTTCTCAGCGAGCAAAACACTCAAAGCACTTCTTAATTTTATTTTGTCTCGCAGCAGTCGTACATAATATCTCATATTAAAACTTTAGCTTTAGCTTAGCATCCTTTCGGCTTAACGAGAAGTGATCCTTCATTTGCATTTGGTAATGAGCTACTATATCGTCGCGACTTTGTATACTAATCAGGAATATATATATATGTATACTTTATGGGGTCGCACATATCTTCAACCATGGGTTACCCTCTACGAGAGTCATAGTCACTCGCATAATTGAAATAATAATTTTATTTTAACAGAGTCGAAAGAGATTCGGGAAGCACATGCAAATATACTTCCAAGCTTTGCAAAATTAAAGCACCCAAATTCATATAAATATGAGAACCTTTAACTAAATTATTAACATGTGAATAAATATGCAATACAGAAAGAAAAAAAAAAAGAAATGCTTCTGCTTAGGAATAAGGAGAAGCCAATGGCAAAGTGGGGCTGCCGTAAATGTTAGGGGGCATACAAATGTCAAATATTTGCTGAGCTGTGATTAATGTTGATTCTACGCACGCTTCTGGCCTTTTGTATGGCACTTTGGCTGCTTAGCGCCAGCTTATGGGACAATTCACCTGTAACAGAAAGGAGAAACGACAACGGAAACTCATTTTCTGTCGAAAAAGAGACAACAAACAAGTGAGAACGTTGCAGTCGGGCGGAGCCGACTGCGTAATACTCTGATACCATTTTAAGAACAGCTGAAAGCAAGTGAACAGAAAATTTTTGCTGGTGTTTGGGTGACCCGAAATCGGCATTCCAAGTTTTTGGGAACGGGAGGGGCATGGTCGATCTTAAGAGGGGTGACCAGAAGTCTATCCTCCAATTTTGGTGACTCTAGCTCTAAAACTGTGGAAGATATACATTTTCGCGATTTTTGGGGGCGGGAGGGGGCGTGGCCCCAAATTTTTTTTACCGATATTTAGAGGGGCTGACCAGAATTCTATCTTCCAAGTTTAATGACTCTAGCTCTGAAACTGTGGAAGATATAAATTTTCGCTATTTTTGGGGGCGGGAGGGGGCGGGGCCCCAAAATTTTTTGCCGATCTTTAGGGGGCTGACAATAAGTCTATCCTCCAATTTTGGTGACTCTAGCTCTAAAACAACTGTGGAAGATATACATTTTCGCGATTTTTGGGGGTGGGAGGGGGCGTGGCCCCAAATTTTTTTTTACCGATATTTAGAGGGGCTGACCAGAATTCTATCTTCCAAGTTTAATGACTCTAGCTCTGAAACTGTGGAAGATATAAATTTTCGCGATTTTTGGGGGCGGGAGGGGGCGGGGCCCCAAAATTTTTTGCCGATCTTTAGGGGGGCTGACAATAAGTCTATCCTCCAATTTTGGTGACTCTAGCTCTAAAACTGTGGAAGATATACATTTTCGCGATTTTGGGGGCGGGAGGGGGCGGGGCCCCAAAATTTTTTGCCGATCTTTAGGGGGGCTGACAATAAGTCTATCCTCCAATTTTGGTGGCCCTAGCTCTTAAACTGTGCGAGATATAGGCTTCCGTGTTTCGTGGGGGCGGGGTGGCTGGGGGGCGTTCTAGTGGGCGTGGCCGGAAAATCCAGGACGCAATCTTTTGGGCTGGTCAGCCCTAGTCTAAATTCCAAATTTGGGGACTCTAGCTTCAAAATTGCGGGAAATATACACGTGTTATCGAATTGTGCATTCATGTATATCGATTTTCGCGATTACGGGGGCGGGAGTGGGCGTGGTCAAAATTTTGTTTCTGTAATCTGTAGAGGACGTCACCAGTAATATATATTCCAAATATGGTGACTTTAGCTCTAAAACTGCGGGAGATATAAGCATTTCAAATTAATTTTGGAGGGGGGCTGGTGGGCGTAATAATGGGCGTGGCCGATTAACCTAGGATCCAATTTTTTTCGGGAGGTCACCAGCAATATACCTACCAAATTTGATTACTCTAGCTTCAAAATTGTGGGAGTTATTCACGTTTAATCGATTTGTGATTTGAGGTGTATCGACATGTTATCGATTTGCCAGCCTCCCAGTGGGCGTGGCATAAATTTGGAATAAACTTGATCTGAAGCAGATAGCTATAATCATAACGCAAAAGATTTCAAGAGTCTATCTAATATCGTTTCGGAAATACGCGCGTTCATCCTCCAGACAGACAGACGGACAGACGGACAGACGGACAGACGGACAGACGGACAGACGGACAGACGGACAGACGGACGGCCTGACGGACATTCGACAAAACCAATATACTATGAGTACCTTCGGTATCAGAGTATAAAAAGAAAAGGCAGCAGCAGCAGGACACTCGATTGCCTGGCATGAATTTCATTTGACTTTGGCATTTGTATGGCCATTAATTAAATTGATTGAATGTTTAACAATTTACCCAGCAATAAAACAAAGTGCCAGCAAACTCGAGTGCGCAACAATAAGACCAAAAGACATCGCACATCGCTTGTATTCCCCCATCGGCTCAAGTGCTTTTAGCAGCCGCCGGAAAACTGAACAAATAGTGCTAGCAAATGCCCCAACTTCCATGGCTGGTCACGTAGTGTCAATAGACATCCGAAATGCACATCGATGCCAAGTGCATTGCAGTTGTTGTCACAATTTGCAGCGTTCTCATTGAGTTTCTCGGCACATCGACAAAACACGGTAAGCTTCGATGAGCTGTACCATGAGCAGAGAGTTGCACAAGACTATTTATTGAGTTCAAACAATGCGTGTAGCTAAGCTGCAGATACGCAGATAGCTTCATAAAGAAAGTTCTTTCAATTTAGTTAAATAGAATACAAAATGTGTTCATTTTGAAAGTCTGAGCGACCTAAACTTTCAATATACCAGACAGAATTCCTAACTCTACACTCCAAAACTACACAAGACTGAGTTGGGGTATTTAGGAGTAGGCCCCAGCTGTCCTTTACACGGCTTATCAAAAGCATATGTTGCAATAAATATCCAACAATTTTCAGAAACTTAATAATTTTTATTTGTGTACACACCTTAAGAGCAAAATCAAACTCTGTCTTCATAAAAATATAGAAAGTGTCGCCTGCATTCATTCATATAAACGATTATTATTTCCAATCTCATGGCATTCATTGGACAGCATTGTGTTGCTTGTTGTGTTTTATATTTATGTATCATAATATAAAAAAAAGAAAGTAAGAAATGGCAAATCATTGCCTAATCAGATCAGGCAGCCCCATTGCTGGCTGAGCTGATTGCTTCCGTTGTTCCCGGTGCAGAGTTTAAAATTCAATTTTGTAGAAAATTGTATGTGCCTAAACGTATTTCAAACGTTTTCCAATTTATTTTCGTCTTTCGTCTGCCAAAATAATAAAGCAGCAGGGTGCAGGCGAAGGAGTCAGAGAGCCAGCCAGCCAGCCAGTCAGCCATGGCGCAAACTCAAAACAAGCCAACAAATGAGTCCAAACAAAATGTGAGAAGCAGCCAAAAATAAAAATGAAATGGAAAAGGTCAAAAAGGTACCAAATAACTTTAAGCTACGTGCTGGCCCTTGGCTAGCTGCTCTCATAGTACTAACAACAGGCTGGCCCTTATCAATGCCAATACAAAATCGAATATTTCTCGTTCAGGGACCTTTTTATGCCCGCCCGACTACAATGATAATTTGGGTGTGAGGCTTGATTATTGATTGAACTTTGCTGTGTGTAGCATGTATATATATATATATATATACATATACACACACACACACACACACAGAGACATTGAGTCTAATGCTTTGATTAAACCTGATTGAATTGTCAATAGTAATGTGGTCGATTTGGCTGTCTGACAAGGCTCGTAAATAACTCACAGCAGACATAACTTAATGCATGTAAAAGTTAACTTTTGTATCGGCAAAATATGAATCAAATTTTATAAAAATATGTTATTTAAGCTCTGATTTAAATCATTATTACATGATTGATCTAAATAAACATGCACTGACATATATTAGTATTTATACTTTACATCCATTTACATACTCTGCTGTCTGCTTTGTAAAAATCCAATTAACTTCAGCCATGACACAATTTGCCCACCCCATCAATGAGTACCTCAATTGTCTACTTCAGCATGCTTAAGCATTTAATTTGTTTAACTTTAGCAGACAGAAGAGCAAACTGTTGGCTTGTTGCTAGTTATATTTGGGTTTTCATTTACGCTGCTTTCACACAAATCTGACAAAAGGTAAACCGAAACAAGTGGAGAAGGATTATCTTCGGCGTGCCGAAGATTAAATACTCTTTTCGAACCTTAAAGCAATTTTTACTATTTTTCCGTGACTGCTTATTTAATTCGCAGATATTAATGTCGCATACATATACCCCTACATATAAAATAAAATATATAAAGGTATTCATGTAAACAGGGACGTTTCACTATCCGCAGCTCGTGGACGCGTCCCTTAGCATTCATAAGTGCTACCGAATTGAACAATATACAAGTTTCAGTTTTTCCAAAAAGTCAAAACTACATTACATATGTATACTACAATATACATAACCAAATTTTGTGCCTGTTGCTCTTATACCTTTCAAGGCCGCTGTCGGAAATTGAATTGTCATAAAACTTAATCTGAACATACGAGAGCTTATATTCAGAATTTGAGATCCATATTTTTTTTCGCGTGTCATTGGTTTTGCCAATGAATTTAAATTTTTCTTTTGAATTATTCTATTAAAGCTACTTTATGTATGAAAAAAAAATTAGAAACAATTTAGGAAATTGAAAATAAATGAATTTGACTACAGCTATTATATATTTGAAAAGAAGAATAAGAAAAAATGAAAATAAATGACCAGTCGCCGCTGGTTTCGAACCCGGGTCCTCTCGCTCACCAGTTCGCAACTTTACCCACTACGCCACAAGCCGTTTTGATGATCGCTGACAAAATCCCTTGAAGAGCAGACTGTCAAAAGCTTTCTTGTTTTGCTTTGTACTGCTTACACCAAGCAGTTTTAAGAATCGCTAACAAACTCGATTTATACTGAGCTTTTGTTTTTTCGCGTGGCATTGTTTTTGTTCTAAGCCATTGAAAGCAAATGAATTTGATTACAGTTATTATATATTTGAAAAGAAGAATAAGAAAAAATGAAAATAAATGACCAGTCGCCGCTGGTTTCGAACCCGGGTCCTCTCGCTCACCAGTTCGCAACTTTACCCACTACGCCACAAGCCGTTTCGATGATCGCTGACAAAATTGCTTGAAGAGCCGACTGTTACAAATTTCCTTCTTTTGTTTTCCTGCAACCTGCAACTCGCGTTTGTCAGCATTTGTTTTTTCGCGTGGCATTGTTTTTGTTCTAAGCTATTGGAAGCAAATTAATTTGATTACAGTTATATATTTGGAAGGAAGAAAAAGAAAAAAGTATTAAATTAACAATCAGTCGCCGCCGAGGCTCGAACTTGAACTTGCGAAACATGCGTTCGTTAGCGCGGCTCTTTACGCCATACGCCACAAACCGTTTTGATGATCGGTGGCAAAATACCTTGAAGAGCAGACTATCAAAAGCTTTCTTGCGCTTGACTTTGTTTGCTCAGACTATCAAAAGCTTTCTTGCGCTTGACTTTGTTTGCTCATATGCACCTGTTTTTTCAAAATATTTAATGACGCATATCTTCGCTGTTTATGACTCAATCGATTTGCGATTTTACCCATCGATGAGTTATATGGATGTTCAAGTGTACAAGGAAATTTAAGGCAATTGCTTTGAAAACATCGGATTTATGGCCAAAACCGACTTTGAGGTGTATGGCAGCTATAAGATATAGTGGTCCGATCCGGCCGGCTCCGACCAATGTGCTGTCCCCTTGAATAATAAGTGTCTGTGCAAAGTTGCATCGCGATAGCTCAAAAACTGAGGGACTAGTTTGCATACATACAGACAGACAGACAGACAGACAGACAGACAGACAGACAGACAGACAGACAGACGGACATGGCTAGATCAATTTGTTTTTTTTTATAAGCATATTGGCAGTAACTTTTGGGGGTCTCAGACGCTTCCTTCTATGCGTTACAAACTTCAGGACAAACTTAATATACTATTTTCTTCGAAAAGAGTATAATGAGAGCAGAGAACAAATGTTGGTTGAGGCAACAAAAGAGCACCAACTTAAACGGCTCCCACTGACAAGCGATTTTCTTTCTTTTTTTTTTGCGTTTTTTGGGCTATTTTAGCTAACTGTGAAGCGTTTTATTTTTAACATCACCATATCTTGCTTTACAGATCTCAAGCAATTTTGTGCCATCTTTCGAGGCAATTTCCCTGGCTGTGAGGAGTATTGCCATGAAGTTAAATTGGACGCAGGTTGACATCTATGTTGGCGGTAAGTTTACGTTTATTTATGCCGATGAAATAGTTGATAGTCCTAACGATCTGCTGCCAGACTGCCAGCATTTAATTTGCATTTACAAGCGAACCCAGAGACAAGTGTGCATTGAAGTTGAAAATATTCATTGGAGTTCCTATGTACCAAACTAGCAAACTTTTAATTAGAAAATAAAAATAGGGAAACCAAATACGGGAATTGTAATACCAATAAAGGAAGCTTATTTGACATATATGTGTCAAGGAGCTGATTTGTTCTCATCTACACCCATGGCATGTACTTCAGGAGTTGTAGCAACAAGACAAATTTGCACTCATGGCAAATTCTTAAGAGTCAGACAATGCAACCACATAATTATAAAGTATCTTTACATAGTACTATGCTACATTCAATATTAACTAAATAGCGTAACTTAATTCGGAGCAGTATCCAAATTGACTAGCTGCACTTGCAGGATACTTAGCTTATTTATTATCCCTAAAAGCTACCGACAGTTACGTGTCCGGCAAAGCTGCCTGCAATGTATTTAATACGCCCATGCACCAGGCAGCAGGACACTTGCAGAGCTCTCCAGGGGGCAGCACAACATTGCTCACCTAATGCCAAATTATGTGCTGCTTATTAGGACAGCAAACGAGCCACGGTCACAAAGCAGCCGATACTCTGCGGAGGCGAGCCAACATGTACATGTGTGCGTATACGCAATGCAATTAGTGGTGACATTATTATGATTAACGTTGAACTTCAGTCGACCATGTATCCTGTGACCAATGTCCGTGTGCATGTGTGTGTATGTGTGTGTTTAAGAGTATATATGTGACACACAGCTATTAGTTTGCGATGCTGCTGCATTTGAAATTTAATTAGGTGGCAAGAGCTAATCACATGACCAGGAGCATCAGCATCAAGCATCAGCAAGGCCAAAGACTTCTGGTGCAACTAAGCATCGGCTGCCTTATTATTTTAAAGCAGGAAAAACAACTGCAGCATGGCACGCAATCAATTAAAGTTTTAGCATCAAGCTAAACAATAGAAATCGAAATGAGACACACATAGCTTTATTAATTAATTAAGCAGCAGCTGGTAGGGTGACTCAACTCATAAAATACAATGTTTATGGCATGCAAACAGCTTGAGGCGACAGAGTCCTGGGCGTCATCTGTTTGCCCAGGCACTTCTTGTCCTCATCTACATACGTACATATGCGTATGCAGTAAACTAGTTGCTTAAGCTGTGACGTCTAAGCTCAAATATTCGACATTTCTGAAGTTCTGAAGCCAAATGGCGCAGGTTGTTGACCCCATCGGCGAATAGCAACAAAAATTGTAAATTATGGGACAGCAGTTGAGAAATAGGATAAAAACAAAGTTATAAAATAAAACATTGGCGACATGTAGCAAACCAGCAGCCAAGAGGCAAGCGACACAAGGGAAACCAAAATTTGCTCACATAAAAACAATAAAAGCAAACGAAGAGAATGTCAGGAAAAAAATGTAAATTCGCTGGCCAAGCAGGCGAGCGATAAGAGAACCCACATCGAGACGTCATAACAATATGGACAGCGGCAGTAAGGGTATAAAACAGGGATAGTACGAGTTGGCAGGATACGAATTTTCAGCTAATAAAATCTAGCAGGCAGCAGTTAAAGCTGCTAAACACTTCTCAAAACAGCAGAGCGCATAATAAAATTGAGCAAAAACATGTGAATGGAATGGTTTTAAAATCTCAAGCCATTATTTAATTAACTAAGTAGAAAATTCTAAAAAATAAATTTGTGAGCTTTTATAAAAAGCGAATAAGAACATTAACCATAAATAAAAGACTATTCGTAATTATTTGAGACTTAGACACTCGAATGTTGCTAAGAGTAAGAGTGCTTTAGTTAATACCACATGTTATATTATTATTATTGTTTATTTTATAACTAATAAGCTTGACAACTTTGACAAAGATTCAAAGAGAAAAAAACCAAATACTTTGTATTAAAAATTTATTATTATCTATTTTATATTTTTGTATGTTTTTATTAGTTGTGTGCAATTTTTGTTGTGTGCAGAAAGCCTTTTTCAAAATTGTGTTGCCCTCTTTATAGTTTGGGTAACATATGGAAGTTAATTTAAATGTCGAACAACAGAAATGGTAAACTGTAAAAATAGATAGTCAAAAGTTCTCTATCATTTTTAAAGTTGGTGTAACTTACAGATAAAATATGATTTTAACTGTATACCTAATAAAATAGTAATGGCTTATGTGAGTAATATGACTATAACTAAGTTTATACTGTAACTCTGCTTCTTTTTTTTATTATTCTCCGAAGGCGTATATATATATATATACATAACTGCTGCTGTGAGGATAAGTTGTCAGATACATAATAAATATTTAAATGTAAAATACAAAACATCATATAGAAGAGTTGAAATATAAAGATATCAATTTCATTGATTTTATTAAAGAATTTGTAAGAATTGCGCAAGCTGAGTTTCTAGCTGCACAACATTATTATAGAAAATTGTTATATATCCCATTTATATGCATTTTCTATACATCTTTAATAACTTCTTGAATCAACCACTCCGATGATTTTACTTGAGTCGGAGACCGATTCCCAAAAAGCATACACAGATGTGAAATTAAGGAGGGAGTTCCAAAGCCCTGATGGCCGCTTAGTTGGGTAAACGGAGGCTCACATGCAAACACACACACCCACACACACATTCATCTGATTTATGCGCACACACATACACACGTACTTATACACACGTACTTAAATACACAGAAAACAGAGCCGATCAGAACTGAATGTAACAGTAAATCCTGTTGGGATGTGCGTGCACATTTTGGTCAAACATTTTTATGAATAATGGGGCAACATCGTTGTCCATAAATAGCCCATAAACACGACTGGCCGACAGACAGACAGACTGAAAGTAAGAGACAGAGACAGAGACGTATGCATGCCTCTCAAGTCATCGAGTTTGCTTTGCCAGTGATATTAATCTCGAGTGTTTAACAATTAAGGCTCAGAGACATTTGCGAGCCGGTCCCTTAATTTGGCTTAGCAATATCATTTTGAGCTGCTTTTTATGACAGCATAATTAGCTGGAGTTGTTCGCTGGCATTGAAACACGTTTTATTTATGATTTGTTTTACGCTAAGTGACAGCTAATGGACTTGGGCGGGGGCCATAAAAGGTGGCCAAGTGTCTACGGGACCTAAGAAGCCATATGCCAAAATTGATTGCCTCAGTTATGGGCTGATTGGCTTGACTTTGAGTTTGACTTTCACATTGACTTTGGCACATAAGCAAGTGAAGCCAATTTGAATTTTCCAGCGAATCTGTATCGATAGACTTGGCAACAATCCACTACAAGACAAACAAACACAAAGTGTAGAAATATACAAAGTATTATCGACAAAAACTTAATCAATTGAGCTGCAAGCTCGAAACTTTTGCTCAAAGATGTTATCTCATGAATCATGCAAATTGCAAATTGCAATAATATGCAATTTAAACTTTAATTGCATTTCAATGCATAACAAAAAGTTGTTTTCACAGAGTGTTTAACGTCTCACCCACACACATACAATAAAAGAAATTTGCATATTTGCGCTAAAAGCTGTGCTACAACTTCCGTCACACACAACACATACACATAATTTACTTAATCATCACTTGCATAATTATCATGTAGATTTTATGCGGCGTGTCGTCCATTGATAAGCACCAGGACCCATACAGTTTGTTGTTAGTGAATCATTTTATACCCCACACTGAAATAAGTAAAGAGTACGCATATTATGACTGTAGAGTTTTAAGTCCTTACCTCTCATATTTGGTCAATGCATTTTACTTGCAAACTTTTCAATTTGCCTTTCTAATGCATACAGAAATGGGAAAACGTTTCAACTGTCAACCATATGGACAGTTGAAACGTTCTCCCATTTCTTACTTGAAATTATATTAAGACAACGCTTAAGCAACGAACATATTAATATGAGCATCGTACATAAATGAACTTTCTCTAGGGTATCTTTTAGTTCGTCGCTCACAAATTCAACAGTTTTTATATACATATTCAGCCTATCTTTGCTCACAGACCTTTGCATATGACGTTGCCGCAAGTTAAGTGAATTATAACTTAATTTTAATGCCACCCCAAAACGCCTTTGTGGGTGTGCATGAATATTACAGTAAAAGTTTAACTTTTAGTCAATTCACACTTTTGGCCACAGGGTATATCAGTTTAGTTGCGAAGCGATTTTGATGACACTTTCGTGTAACATACTCGTATGCTGAAAAGGAGAGACAGTGAAAAGAAATCTAAATAGGTTTTACTTCATAGCTTGTGCTTTCTGAAGACTATTTCATCGCCTAAGAAAAGTTTGAAAATTTCGAATACAAAAAAAATTGTATATAAATGATATGCTTAGAATGACAAAACAAATTGATCTAGCCATGTCCGTCTGTCTGTCTGTATGTATGCAAACTAGTCCCTCAGTTTTTGAGCTATCGCGATAAAACTTTGCACAGAAACCTTTTATTCAAAGGGACAGCACATTGGTCGGAACTGGCCGGATCGGACCACAATTTCTTATAGCTGCCATACAACTGGATATAAATTGGATATTTCAATAGAAAATTTAAATTCATATGCTATCAGTTTTTACAGCTAATGAAAGTGCTGCAGTTGGCAGAGTGAAAATTGTCTAACGGTTCGAAAAGAGTATAAAATCTTCGGCACGCCGAAGATAATCCTTTGTCCCTTGTTTTTTTCTCTTACTTACAACTTAAAGAGCTCTGACAGCTTATGCCATGCAGAGCACAATCCTTTGCAGCAGCTATTTACCGCACGTGTACCGCAACATAGCGAAGGCCAAGGAAAAGCTCATGCTTTGACCATCGCCGCTGCACATGCACACATAGGTAAAGGCGTATACTTAACGCCCGTTGACTGCTCATTTCATATGCTTTCAGGCTTGCACACACACACACGCACACACACACACACACACACACATACACACGCACACACACACACGCACACACACACACACATACACAAGCACACACACACACACACACACACACACACACACACACACACACACACACACGTATGTATGTACCTAGTGCGTGTATATAAAGTATTATGTTAGTCTGCTCAGCCATATTTGCATATGTGCTTTTTCATGTTATGCATTTAAATATTCATGCGCTGCTCAAAATTTAAATTATCGCAGCTGTGTCAGTTAGTTAGTATGCGTAGCTTGTCTATATGTGAGAGTGGCAGCCAAATGGACAAACATTTCATGAAAATGCCTTTTCAGTTTAACCGTTGTTCCCTTGTGATATTGTGTGTGTTTTGGCCAGCGTATTTGGTCAACCATGCGATGTTATTTACAATCAGCTCACTAAAAAACGTGCAAATGAAACGAAAACGGAAAAAATCCATCGGAAAATCTAAATGTTGGGGATGTGGGCAGACCCGTCCGACCAAGACCTGTGCCCAGTCCAGTCCCAGTCGCTGGCCTCACATCAAATTTCCAGCGTGAACGAAATAAATGCGATATGCTGTACTTTTTTGCTTGGTTTAGTTAGAAAGCTTTGCTCGGTCAAGTGAACGAAATGCGGGTCAAAAAACCAAAATTTCAAAAATATAAACATACATTCTTTTTTTTTTTGGCAATTGCGCAGCTACCTAAGATAAATGGGTAGGCAGGCAAATAAATTGGCTTTGGCACACGCCCAATGCAGATGCAGCCTAAATTGTTGCAATTTGTGGGCGAGTGGCTCAGCCCATCACATACATAGAGACAAAAATACAATCAGCAGCATGCCATACGTGGCGTATGCGTCATGTTATTTGCATATAACTGCATTAAGATGATGTCCGTGCGTATCTGTGAGGGTGTCTGCTTGAGTAGTATTGGAGGCATAATGAAACAAAAAAGAAAAGTGGCGAAGGATTGTCTCCGGCTAGCTAAAGATTTTATACTCTTCTAAACAATCTTAGAATAATTTACAAAAATTATTTAAGTTTTAAGCAATTTCGTATTTTTGATTTTCTGCCAAACCCAAGCCAAAATAAGGCCTAGATATTCCATAGAAATGCCATTCACACACTTTAAACTCCGAAAAATGTGATGTTCCAGAATAATGTGTCCAAGTTTCATCGAGATCACTAATATATATTGACAGACAGACGGACATGTCCAGATCAATTTGTTTGTCATCCTAAGCATACTGGAGGTGACTACTGCCTTCGTCTATGTATTACAAACATCTGGACAAAATGAATATGCTATTTTCGTTGTAAATGGTATAACTAGTATGAACGAAAATATGCTCCATATGGGCAAATTAATTTATTTTAAAAATGGAAACAATCGCAATCAGAACATATTTATTGATTAGAGTAATGATGGTTTTGATTTTACAGCTGAACGAGAATAATAGGCTACGAACTACAAGTAAATAATATATTTTGCAAGAGATGATAAAGATGAAAGAACTTAGGTGCTGTATACTGATAGAAAACTTATTAGTCTCATTTATCACATAATTGATAAATTGTATAAGACCCGTTAGCCACTATTTAAAATGAAATTTGTGCAATTTAAGATAAAACTGGCCTTGTCTGCAGCAGCTTGAATGTTCTCAACATTGAGTTTGATGGCAAAACGTATGCAAAATTGCCTTAAGACGCAGCCACAAACTTTGTCCTCAGAATGTGCTGGCAAAAACGAAAAACAAAAACATGTGCTGCCAAAAATCATGTGCAAAGTGCATATGGCCAAAGAACTGAGCTGCAATGTTGACAGCAACTCGAAGCTGTGCAGTTGCGTAATTGCACAATTTTGCACTTGAGCAAACAGCAGGCGCTTGCCAATATTTCGCGAGGGCGAACCGAGACAACAAGTTTGCCACTTGCACCACACATGGCAATGCACTCAGTGGAGGATGCGCTGAGGTGCAGCATCTGCAGCATCATGCAAGTTTTCATCTCGCAACTGAGTTAATTAGTGTGCCAGCTGCATTGCTAATTGAGTTAACGGCAGCAGCAGCAGCAGCAGTAGCAGCAGCAGTAGCAGCAGCAGTAGCAGCAGCAGCAGCTGCCATAACAACAACATCAACATCAAGTGACGAATGGTTTTTGAGAGGAAAAACAGCCTGAGGAATTTCAACTCATATCTCAGCACAAAAAGCAACAGAAACACGAGAACACAAACACAAACAACATCACGTTGTGTCTGAGCTGTGAATGTTATAAATATTTGATGCAGCCAGCCACTCTCCGCCTTTGGGTTGATGTGCTTGCCAGCCAAATTTTGGCATGCGGCACTGACTTAATTCAATTTTTGGCACGCACACAAAACGATGCCGGCAATTGCGTTAAACGCTTTTGACAACACTGCGTATGTGTGATGTCTCATTAACTCTCACTTTTCGCCAGCTCATTGGCAATTAATGTACGACCATAAAATACACCAATGAGCAGCGGCAGGCGTTGACACGCTCCTCTCTTATGCACATCAATTATGCGCATTCAGTTTCCCAGAAATCTGCTATTAAGCATGACAATGCATAAAGCGTCTTCACTCCTTTTGTGCTTGTGCTTTTGCATTTACTTTTATGATCTGCAAATGTCCAGGTCTCGGTCTTTTATTTCACATCAACTTAGGGCGAATTCCGGCAGCTTTCACCACAATTGAAATGTGTCCTAGCCTGTTGTTCTAGCACAATAAACATTTTAAATTTTGCTGGAAATTTCATTACATTCTGAAAATATATATATTTTTTTTGCAAAAAAATACTTAAAACTCAGCTAAAAGCTAAGTTCTTTTTAGAATTGTATGCATTAATTTTAAAATATTTTTTAATTGTTTTTTATTATTTGGTTTTCAATTTTAGCTAGTTAAAAAGAACAACAAAGCTAAAATAAATTTAGTACTGTTTAATTGAGTGTATGCTTTATATTTAATTTAAAGTGTATTACTTATTTAGATGCCAAACAAAAGACATTGCAATTTAAAATCGGTTTGGTTTGACAAACTTATGACTGGGGAAAATATTAAAGAGCCTTCATTTTGCATGGAGCTCTGGATAATCAAAGGTAGCTTTGAATAATATTGAATATTTAGTGCATAGAGTTTAGTTTTATAAATTATCGAAGCGAGTAACAAACACACATAGGAAATAAATTGATAAGCTGATTGTCCATTATTTATATTTGGCTACATTGCAATTGAAAATGCAGAATCATGGCATGGGTGCCGAACACTTTCAGTTCATCCAACGCACAGATCGAAAGAGTCTGCACACGCAGATTGGGCTGCTGGTGAGGAAGGCGCAGCAGACGGCCAGCGAGGACCTGCAGGGGCGCAGCCTGCGCGTGAAGGCTCTGCTCGATGGGGAGGACAAGGTGTTCGAGCAGGAGTTTGCCAGCAAGGTGAGGAATCGCTTCGACGAGGAGATACGCCTGCGCCAGGAGCAGCTGCACGAGATCAAGGAGCAGCGCGACAAGCGCCACAAGCAGTTCGTCGACATCAAGCGGATGCAACAGGCTATGCTCAATTGCTACGAGGTGCGCGAGGCGCTGCGCCAGAAGGACTGCAATGAGACCAAGCTGTGCCAGGAGGAACAGATGCAGGAGCATATGCGCATGAAGCGCCGCGAGTGCGAGAGGGACAACTATTGGCTAAAGCTGGAACAGCGCCGCTGGGAGGAGTACGATCGCCAGCACAGCTGCGAGATGCGGCGACGCGAGCAGATGAAGGAGCAGATATGCCAGGTGCTGAAAGTGCAGCTGGCCGAGCACGAGGATAAACGCCAGAAGGAGCTCGCGGAGAAGCGCCTCGACACGATCACGATCAACAAGCTGATGGAGGAGCTGCGCCTCGAGGAATTCGACCAGAAACACCAGGGCGCCAACAGTAGCAAGGAGAGATATCGCAAGGAGCTGCTCGAGGATATGACACGCCGCAAGTGCGCCAAGCTGGCCGAGTGGGAGGCGGACAAGGCCGAGCATGCGGAATTCATACGCGAGACCCAACGCCTCGAGGCGGAGGCCAAGGAGCGCATCTGGCAGACGAAGCGCCAACTGTGCCGGGCCACACACGAGTACATCGCGTATGTGCGCCGGATGCGCAACCTGGAGCTGGGCATTGAGAAGATGATGAACGACCGCGTCGATGATCTGTACCATGTGGACGTGTGCTGCAAGAACAACATTGCGGAGCGGACGCGCCTCAAGGCCCTGGATGCGGCACGCTGTCATGTGCAGCTCAAGAAGCAGATCTGTGAGGAGATCGAGCGCAAGATGCGCCTGGAGGCTGAGCAGCGGGAGAACAAGATGCTGGAGAATCGCTTTGTCCATCCGCCGGTCACCAGGCAAATGATACTCTGCAAGTACAAGCGCAACCGAGATGACCTCGATGCCCAGATCATCGAAATGAAACGCATTCAGGCCGAGGAGGAGAGGGCCTTCGAGCAGAAACTGCTGAAGGCTGTCGACGATCCGGAAATATGCATTCAGCTGGCCGCCCAGTACATGGCAGATGGCACCGACTATCTGCCCCCACATCCCAACTGGAAGATCCATGCCTGCCCCAAGAACAAGTACGTCGCCAAAGCGCCCATGCCACAGCAGAAGTACGATGAGCTCATGGCAGATGCTGGCATAGACTTTATGGCTCAGGAGTGTGAGAACCCATCACACGAAGCAGCCACAAAGAAGGTAGAATCTGGTGCTGGCGATGTGGAGCCGCAGACGCAAAAGGCTGCGTTCAAAAGTTGCCTTTGCAAATCGCATCTTGCATAAGAAATATAGCATTTTTGGAAAACTGCTATTAGTTAATATTTTATTATAGTCTGACAGATAGTAAATACATAAATTGTTATTGAATTGGGAATACTTATGCTATTAAACAAAAATGAACAAGTGAGAACGTTGAAGTCGGGCGGAGCCGACTGCGTAATACTCTGATACCATTTTAAGAACAGCTGAAAGCAAGTGAACAGAACATTTTTGCTGGTGTTTGGGTGACCCGAAATCGGCCTTCCAAGTTTTTGGGGACTGGAGGGGCGTGGTCGATCTTAAGAGGGGTGACCAGAAGTCTATTTTCCAAATTTGGTGATTTTAGCTTTAAAACTGTGGAAGATATACATTTTCGCGATTTTTGGGGGCGGGAGGGGGCGTGGCCCCAGATTTTTTCCGATCTTTAGAGGGGGTGACTAGAAGTCTATCTTCCAATTTTGGTGACTCTAGCTCTAAAACTGTGGAAGATATAAACTTTCGCGATTTTTGGGGGCGGGAGGAGGCGTGGCCCCAAAATTTTTCCGATCTTTAGAGGGCGTGACAAGAAATCTATCTTATAAATTTGGTGACTCTAGCTCTAAAACTGTGGATGATATACATTTTCGCGATTTTTGGGGGCGGGAGGGGGCGTGGCCCCAAATTTTTTTGACGATCTTTGGTGGGGCTGACAATAAGTCTATCCTCCAATTTTGGTGACTCTAGCTCTAAAACCGTGGAAGATATACATTTTCGCGATTTTTGGGGGCGGGCGGGGGCGTGGCCCCAAAATTTTTTGTCCGATCTTTAGAGGACTTGGCCAGAAGTCTACCCTCAAAGTTTGGTGGCCCTAGCTCTTAAAATGTGCGAGATATAGGCTTCCGTGTTTCGTGGGGGCGGGGTGGCTGGGGGCGTTCTAGTGGGCGTGGCCGGAAAATCCAGGACGCAATCTTTTGGGCTGTTCAGCCCTAGTCTAAATTCCAAATTTGGGAACTCTAGCTTCAAAATTGCGGGAAATATACACGTGTTATCGAATTGTGCATTCATGTATATCGATTTTCGCGATTACGGGGGCGGGAGTGGGCGTGGTCGAAATTTTGTTTCTGTAATCTGTAGAGGACGTCACCAGTAATATATATTCCAAATATGGTGACTTTAGCTCTAAAACTGCGGGAGATATAAGCATTTCAAATTAATTTTGGAGGGGGGGCTGGTGGGCGTAATAATGGGCGTGGCCGATTAACCTAGGATCCAATTTTTTCGGGAGGTCACCAGCAATATACCTACCAAATTTGATTACTCTAGCTTCAAAATTGTGGGAGTTATTCACGTTTAATCGATTTGTGATTTGAGGTGTATCGACATGTTATCGATTTGCCAGCCTCCCAGTGGGCGTGGCATAAATTTGGAATAAACTTGATCTGAAGCAGATAGCTATAATCATAACGCAAAAGATTTCAAGAGTCTATCTAATATCGTTTCGGAAATACGTGCGTTCATCCAGACAGACAGACGGACAGACGGACAGACGGACAGACGGCCAGACGGACAGACGGACAGACGGACAGACGGACGGCCTGACGGACATTCGACAAAACCAATATACTATGAGTACCTTCGGTATCAGAGTATAAAAAGACGTTTGGAAAACAGAGCACAGCTAACTAAATAATAAGTTGGCAAAGTCCGAGCTATGTGAATAAAATAATGAAAAGCCGATTCTTTAAAATAACATAAGACAAGTGGTATAAGATTATCTTCGGCGTGCCAAAGATTTTATACTCTTTTCGAACTTTTAGACAATTTTCACTCTGCCAACTGCAGCACTTTCATTTTGAAATTTTAAATCTATGTGATGTATGTTTGAATAATAGGTATCTGTGCAAAGTTTCATCGCGATAGCTTTGAAAACATGGAATTTATGGCCAAAACCGACTTCGAGTTGTATGGCAGCTATAAGATATACTGATCCGATCCGACCGGTTCCGACCAATGTGCAGTCTCTTTTAATAATAAGTCTCTGTGCAAAGTTTTATCACGATAGATTTAAAACTGAGGGACTAGTTTGCATACATACAGACAGACAGACAGACGGACGTGGCTAGATCAATTTGATTTGTCATTGTAAGCATACTGGCAATAGCTTTTGAGGGTCTCCGGCGCTTCCTTCTATGCGTTACACACTTCAGCACAAACTTAATAAACTATTTTCTTCGAAAAGAGTATAAGGAGTAAAGTTATTGGAGGCAGTTGCGTAAGCAGGATTTTCTCAGGGGGTTACAGTTTGACCATACAAATACGATGGTTTTTTATATAAAATCTGTAATTACAAATTTATCTGAATGATTACCTCATCCTCAATCTTTCTAAACAACTTAATATCGCTGTAAGTAAGGTTTACAATAATATCGAAATGGCATATCTATCTTAAGGATAATGGTATGAAATACAAGAAGCTATAATTTTCTGAATGATCACCAGCATCCTCAATCTTTCTCGGCTCGCTGAATGTGAAGTTCATATTAATATAATTTATCGCCATTACCTTTGAAACAACAGTATTATTTTTGGTCGTATAGATCTATGCGAAACCCGGCACATACAATTTGCATATCTTAGTAAAATGGTTTTGCAAATATTTACAAACTTCAACACTCTAACAGTCCATTGGCAACTTAATGAGCTGTCATGTGCTGGGAGCTGAAATGAACATTTCCTGCAACACGGTCGACGAAAATACAATTTTGTTTTTAGCTGCAAATCGTTGACTAACCGCAATAAGAGTCGCAGCTGTTACACCACCGCACATTTCCCACTCACTGACACATTTCCGCTTCTCTGCTTTCAGACGACAATTGGGGCCTACCGCTGGCTATCGCATCCAACTTGCATATACCTTATCGCATCGGCATTGGCGAAACAATACGTGACCTGCATGAACAGGATATGCCGGGCAAAAGTACGTAGACAATGACAAAGCCAATTAAAAGGGGCCAGTCGATCAGATCAGGAACCAGCGAAATCTGCATGTACACATGTCGTACATATGCACCCAGCTAACCAACTACTACACTCTGTCTGTCTCTTTGTCCGACATCTAGCTATTATTATAACGGCACCTCTGGACGATGAGAGCACGCTGCGTTGGCTACACAATGGCAATTGGGCACAGCAGCAGCACACGAAAGTATTGCTCATCGATATTGCGGCCAGCTCATTGAATGCCGAGCATCGACTCTACAAATATTTGGCACGCATCAATGGGAATGGCAATGGGAGAGGGAATGGGAATGGCAATGGCAACGGAAATGGCAACAGCAGCTCACAGTTGGCCGGGTCGGGGCTGGTGACCAGCAATCTGTTGGTGCTGACGCTGCTCAGCGATAAGCATCGACACTTTCTGAATGCGGCCGGGATTGGCATGGCCACGGTGCAGAATTTTCGTGCACCACTGGCTAACCACTTGGCGGTGAATGTGGAGGCGGAGCGGGAGGCGGTGGCGGAGGTGGAGGCGTCATTGGCCCAACAGAATGCCAGTGTGGACAAGCTGCAACCGTTTATGAATCTGTTCGCCATCTACGATCTGTTGCTGTCGCACATTGCTGGGAGCAGCAATGCAACAGCTGCAACAGCATCACCCAAATACGATTTCGTTGTCCTGGACATTGTTGTGGAGGCGGCACTGGCCACATACAACTGGCGACCGCTGCTCATACTGGAGCATGGCGAGCGAGTTGGTCGAGGCAGCTATATAACGCATTCCATTCAGCCCGGATACGATGAATGGCTCCTGGTTAGCAGCGTCCAAATGTGGCATTGTGGCGCCATTTGTTGGACTATTGCGGCCATTTGCATTGGATTGCTGCTCATCATTGTGGTTGCCAGCGTCGCTGCCGGCATTGCTGTGAGGTGAGTAAGCTGCATATACCAAACAAGTAAGAACTTTGCAGTCGGACGCCACCGACTGTGTAATACTCTGCCATTGTGGGATCAGAGGTGTATTAGTGGGTGGCTTTAGATAGTGTGGGTGCAAAGAAGCATCCAATTTAAACCATTTTTAATGGATTCAGGGCATCATAGCCCACGAGTCTGTCAACCATATTAGTTTTTGCCAATCATGCCCTAAGCATTAAAGTAAATTAATTGCAATTGCAAGTTGAGTTGGCTTCAAAGACCTACGGCTAGGATTGAGCTTCCTACACTGAAATTTGACTCCGTTTATTTGCTAATAATAATAAACTCTCAACAATTTCAACTCATAACCTTTAAAGTATATACATATATTTATTGTGGGCCTTTTTGCTTTATTAAGCAGGTTACACTTCCGAAACCACAGCAGATTGGCCTAGTTAATTAGTGTGCGTGAAATGCTGTTTATACCCTGAACCCATTACAAATTGGTAAAAAGGATATAATGAAGTTGTGCAAAAGTATGTATCAGGCATAAGGAAGCATCTCCGACCATATAAAGTATATATATTCTTGATCAGTATCAACAGCCGAGTCGATCTAGCCATGTCCGTCTGTCCGTCTGTCTGGCTGTCTGTCTGTCTGTCTGTCTGTATGAACACACGTATATCAGAGACTACATAAGCTAGAGACTTCATATTTGAAATATAAGTTGTCGTAGTGACGGGACAAATCAAGATTATTTCATTTTATCGATAACTCGCTCCGTTCAAAAGTTATCGATCAATTTCGATTTCAGACTAGGGTTTGTGGGACATAACTTTGAAGTTATAAGAAGTAGAGGCCCCAAACTTGGCATGTATAATATCGAATAGCACACACGCGTAACAAATATTTCACTTTTTGGATACCACCCCCCAATTCCCCCAAAATGTACGGCCTTGCAATTTCGTTTGGTCACACATTTTATGGCTAATTGTATGCCAAAAAAATTTCAATAAGATCGGACAATAAACATAGAAGTTGTTTAAGACTCAACTATCCATAGTGTGGAAGAAGCAAGCTAACTGCTTGAACTGCTTGTACTGCTTGCAGCATGTGTGTGGCTGCACGTATGTACACTGATAGTGTAAGGACTGGGTTCAGGGTATCTCCTAGTCGGGCACTCCCGACTAGAGCATTCTTACTTGTTTTAGCTTGGAAAAGTTGCGCCCACTCAAGCCAGCGCCATTGATTTGAACGTAAAATATTTGGCGCGTGGCAATTTTCATTTTAATTTTCATCATTAGGATTTTTCTCGCTTTCGCCCACTTTTTTCGCTCTTAATTGCCTGGTGCTTTTGGGGGTTGTAAATTGTAAAGGCAAAATGTTATTTAGTTTGGCTTTTTGTATAGGGCATAATTAAATAGCTTTTAATTTCATTATGTGAGCATGCCAACTTTTCAGGCATGCGCCGAGCGAATTGAATGAAATGAATTGAATTCATGGCAAATATGTGATTTCTCGACATGTTCAACATTTGACATAATTTATAACAGTTCTTAATTCTGATTAATGATTCTAAGCACTGTACTGTAGTCATGTACTTAATGGCTTGCAATCCTCAAATTTGCGTATTTAAATTAGCATAAATTGGAAAGCATTTAGTGCACATTAGAAACTGGTTAGCCCGCAATCACTTACATAAAATCAATACACAAACCACAGATGAATTACACCCATTCAGAGTGAAACACGAACACCTGAACACACCGGTCGTCCATTAAAACAAGCATTTAATTAATTACATTCATCAAAGCGTAGCATAAATTATAGCACCGCACACTAAAAATGTTGCCTGCCAGTTGACATTTATACATATACATATATATATATATATATTTACATATATATGTATATATGTATATGCAATTGCAGACAAAAAAACCATGTCAAGTGCGGTCAAACAAATCATTTACCATTTGACATGTCAGCAACACGTGCTGTGGGAGTTTGAATTACTCCCTCAGCTATTTGAGCTGTCATTATTTTAAGGCACTGGCTTTAAACTAGTTACATATTCAACTTAAAGCCACAACAATCCACAACTTTTTTCACTAGCACTCAAAATGCAACTCATGAAGTTTTAATTAGCGTGTGGCCGACAAAACAGGAAAACACGACCAAACAACAAACCGGCAACAAGGACCAAGATAAGCAAAAACATTCGAATTTTGCAGCACCGATGACTGTATACACTTTCTGACTCAATGAACTACTAAATGTATTTTTACAACTACAGCCGAAGTAATTAAACATCTGCTGATATTTTAGTTACATTTTACAATCAGTCAGTTAAATTTACGCTTTAGATGATCTCTTTTTGCTTGATTAATTCCAAAAATGAAGTCCTCGGTAAATGAATTGTCCTCGGGTTCAAATACCTAGATACTGAATGTTGTAATGTTCTAGCGGGTGGCATTTTATAAAAAAAAAGCACGTCCTAAATAACAACTATTCAGAAATTAGCGACACCTCTAAAAACTAAGAGGTTATATTCTAACTATTAGCTAGTTAACTGAATAAAAAATAATAAAAATAGTAAAATGAATTCTAAAGGATATCTGCTGTACATATCATCTATTCAACACAAATATATTGCATTAACTAAAAACAAACTTAGTCCAAATAGAATCGAATGAAAGTTTTGCGCCAAAAGCTTACTCTTAGCTCCGGCTCAAGTCGTGCATGAACTGTTTTGGATAAATTTTCTGCAAAGAGTATATAAATGAAATGATGTACAGTCGCAGCTGCTTTAATGCTGAACGATCCCGTTGATTATCAACCTGGCTAATGTACAGGTAAAAGTTTGCTGTGGTTAAGCCCAAAGCTGTGTCGTAAATAGAAAAACTTGAATGGCTTTCGGGTCGGCTACTTAACAGCCGCTACACGTGTGACCGAAGAGTTTCGACTCGGTCTAGAATAAGCCCATTAATGCGCATAATACACTTAACCTTACCTGACTTGGCCACGTGGCAAACTTCTGGCTTAACAATTGTTGCATGAATTTGCGGTTTTGCGGCTCGCAGTGTTGTACTGCCAACTAGTTGTAAGTATGTACGTAACAGTAAAAAGTTTTACTGCCCAGCCACAAGGGCCAGCGGATGACTGAACTAATAGATGCAGATTGCAGCCAAGGTAAAGGTACAGCAATGAAAAAGGCAGGCAGGCAGGCACAGGACCTTCAATGAATCTGCATGATTTCCAGCTGAAGGTAATTGAGCTGCTGGCTATTAAGTGGTCCTAAGCTATTGTTTCTATGGTGATAAGTTGCTGCAGGTCAAATTGCACTTAGATTGAGAAACGAACCAAGTTCGCTTGAACAACAATGGAAATAAATCAATTGGCAATTGCGAAGTTCAATACAGCTGATGGGGGTGTTAACTATTAGCATGAAATATAATTAGAGCAGTTCAATTTATAGCTTGCACACTTTGCGGAAGTAGGAAGTAATACAATTTAAAATGTTTGTATAAAGCCACCTGGATATAACTGCCTATAACTGCCTTCAGTTTTGTATATTTAGAACATGTACAGGATTAAATAAATATTTATTGATATATATAACATTCATGTTCCAGAATTAAATAAACAAGCCGCCTGAAATTGTGCTTTGATATTATTTATTTCACCCAAACTTTAACTTTATTTCACTTCATGTATATTTTTGAAAGCTATGAAAGCTACGTCATAATACACATCTGCGTAAATTAAGTGCTAATCGTGGAATTTTGTCCAAAGCTAAATTCGTGACTCAATTGTTTCAATATTAAGCTGCAAATGGTTTTAATTGCCAAATAATATATATATGTATATAATTTAATTACCAAAAATATTAGACTTTGACTTCTTGAATGCTTCTGTTAGACGCAGCTGTGTAAATTTAAGAAATTCCTATAAAACGAAGTGCCTGTGCCTTATGTATCGTCAAACTAAAATGCGAATCCAAACGCTGACATTTTGCTGCGGCTTCTTATCCATATGTCTAATAAAAAGTGCTAAGGCGGTGGCCTGTACTTCGGTATATCCATTTGTGCCTGTCGACTGTACTGATTGTTCTCTTGCGGCAAATGTAGGTTCTTTGGACTGTACGGGCCCAACTACGGAAGTGGCCACAACAGTTGCTTCTAAAGACACACATATACCAACTGAGTGGGAAAATTGGCGCAAAATGCGACCTATTATTATTAACTTTGGCTATATATCTTAACTCAAAATATTCAAAATATATATGTTAAATTATTTATATATGTCATTTTTATTTTAATAATAATAATTTACTTATGTGACTCATATCAGATTTTTGTCAAATGAGTAGAAAATTAATACTTGTGTTGATGAAAAAAAAACATGTAATTTTTACTTATTTTTACACTTTTACTAGTGGAAAATTGATAAAAATCTTTATCAGAGTCATGAACTTTTCGTTTTATTCGTGTAAATAAAATATTCGCAAATATAGTTTGTATACCTTTATAAATTACACAGTTTTTACAGACAGATGCACCCATGAAAAATGCCCCATAGTATATATAATATACTATAGTCCTATAGTAATTGAAAACGTTAAAGCTGCCTTTTGGGAAGTTAGTAGTTTTGGTTAGCAAGAGGTTGCCAATAGTATCATTCTATTAATATATTATACTATACTAAGAATGGGTTTTTTTGAGTTTTAAAAAATGTACTATGGCTAAACATTATTCAAACTAACTTAAGAAAATAGTTTTCAAATATTGTATAATTTCAATAATCTTAATACTTATCTGCTATAACCTGCACCCACTTTACAGAAACTACTTCTTGCGCAAAAGGCTATCGAAGGGACCTAACAAGATTGTCCTCTCGGCCAGTGATTTTGTGTTTCCTGTGGATTCGCGTCGGGTAAGCAAACGCTTCCAATCGAACTTTGGCAGATGGTAATGAGATTCTTTAGGTGGATGAGGGCATCGAGGCTATGCTTTGCTGCTGGCTACAGCAGCTACAGGAATTTGGTGGACCCGAGGTGGATAAGCCAGATCTGCTCAAGGGCTCCATTGGCTCGCTGAAGAATCTGGGCTTCTTGATACCCGGCACGGCAGCAGCTGGCAACAGTGGGGCCATAGTCGCAGCTGGCGCAGGAGCCACTACGGGCACTGTCAATGGCAAGAGTGGCTACTCGACAGCTGGCAGCCTGGCGCGCCATAAGCCGGCTCATCTGGACATGCGAGCACGCTACAATGGCGATCTGGTGCAGCTGAAGGAGATCCAGCTGAATGGCTCCGCAGAGCTGCGCTCCAAGGCCATGGATCTGCTGGTAATGGCTCATGGACTGCGGCACGAGAATATCAATCCGTTAATTGGCTGGCTGTCGGATCCGAATCGCACCGCTATGGTCTTCGACTATTGCTCACGTGGTTCGCTGCAGGATGTGCTCATCATGGACGAGATCAAGCTGGACTGGTCCTTCCGCCTGAGCCTGCTAACCGATCTAGTGCGAGGCGTGCGCTACCTGCACGCCTCACCCCTGCGGGTACATGGCGCCCTAACGTCCAGGAATTGTGTCGTCGACGCCAGATGGGTGCTCAAGATCACCGACTATGGCCTGAGCTCCTTTTACGAAGCGCAGGGCCTCTCGCCCCTGCCGCGCAGTACCAAGGAGCTGCTGTGGACGGCACCGGAGCTGTTGCGCAGCATGAAGGCCCCACAGCAGCAGCACCATCAACATCATCAGCACGGACGCGTACAGATGGGCACACAGCTGGGCGATGTCTACTCCTTTGGCATCATCATGCAGGAGGTGGTAGTGCGGGGCGAGCCCTATTGCATGCTCTCCCTAACGCCGGACGAGATCATAGCCAAGATCAAGAAGCCACCACCACTGATAAGGCCCTCGGTGTCCAAAGGTGCTGCCCCACCGGAGGCCATCAACATAATGCGCCAGTGTTGGGCCGAACAACCAGATATGCGACCTGATTTCAATTCGTAAGTCTCTTCTCTTTACGGTTCTTGGTAGTTGTCTTAGTTCTTGAGTTGTCTTAAAACGATTAAGTAATGCTGGACGAACAGACCAACAAAATACTTTTATGCGTAATTTTCATAAATAATTATAATAATTTCTAATCTTGTAAATTAGACATGTTCACTGAATAGGTTATTTCTTCTTCTGACTAGAGGGTCATATAGTTATCGGTTAAAATATAATTTTCAGAAAATTACTTGCTTTGAATCCGTAAAAAAGTAAAGTAAATCTTCAAGGATGACTTAAACTTAAAAATATAATAAAATTTTGAGGAATAATCATGAGCAAATTAGCATTCAGTTCAGTTTTGCATTGACAATTGTCAATTAATATTATTTGCAAAGAAATCTTTATGATGTTAATATCAAAGAAATGTGTGATTATTAAATATTTAGAAAACAAGATCAGATGACTGATAAACACAAAACGTTCAGTTTATTAAAGTGAAATTAATCAGTTCATTAAACTATTTTAATCTAAACTTAATAAAATAGCTTGCAATTAAACATGCAAATAGTATAATATTGGATTTAGTCTGGAGAAATACTAATGGGATTTACTTAAGATCAAGTTTAGATTATTTGCGCAGGTAATTTGTACATCTCTGACCAAAAACTAGAGAGCTTATCAAATATCTGTACAAATAGGTGAGAGGCTAATATTTGGCATATTATTTCACAGCGTTTATGAGCGCTTTAAGATGCTCAATCATGGACGCAAAGTGAACTTTGTGGACACAATGTTCCAAATGCTTGAGAAGTACTCCAACAATCTGGAGGAGCTGATACGGGAGCGCACCGAGCAATTGGACATTGAAAGAAAGAAGACTGAGCAGCTGCTAAATCGCATGTTGCCAAGGTATTAATTCGACGAAATAAAACTTTACTAACCATTATTGATGAATGTTTTTTGATTTCAAAGCTCGGTTGCTGAGAAACTGAAAATGGGCCTGGCTGTCGATCCCGAGGAATTTTCCGATGTCACAATCTACTTTAGCGACATTGTTGGTTTCACCACCATCGCTGCCCACTGCAGTCCCGTGCAGGTGGTGGACTTGCTCAATGATCTCTACACGATATTCGATGCAACCATCAATGCCTACAATGTCTACAAGGTCGGATCAATCATCAATCAAATCATTTCCAAATTCAAATTCACTCCTTTTGCAGGTGGAGACAATTGGCGATGCTTATATGGTGGTCAGCGGTCTGCCAGTGAAGATACCCGATCATGCTGAGCAGATAGCCACCATGGCGCTCGACCTGCTCCATCAGAGTGGACGCTTCAATGTTAAGCATCTGCCGGGTGTGCCGCTCCAGCTTCGCATTGGCCTACACACGGGTCCCTGCTGTGCCGGCGTCGTAGGTCTCACAATGCCGCGCTATTGCCTCTTTGGGGACACCGTGAATACTGCCTCCCGCATGGAATCAACGGGTAAATGCAACGCCCGTTAAATAACTTGTGCATTCATAACTAATTTCCCTTCTGCCATAGGATCGTCTTGGCGCATTCATATGTCGCAAGAGACTCGCGATCGCTTGGAGGCTCGAGGTGGATATTCCATTGAGCCGCGGGGACTTATCGATATCAAAGGCAAAGGCATGATGAACACATTTTGGCTGCTGGGCAGGAAGGGCTTTGACAAACCGCTACCTATGCCACCACCTATTGGGTAAGGCGATTTTTACCACGGATGTACAAAGATCGAATGAAAGACCACGAAACCTATACTTGAATCGAGTTGTTTTGTATTGCTACAATGATACGAACATCAATATTTACACATTTAATAGGTTTGTGTTTGTTTAAGCTATGAATTTGTTCAAAATGAGTTCACTATTATTCTCTATTTCCAATGGAAAAAGAAACATTTTGGTTATGTGTCCGTCTGATTGTCTGTTTACGATTTTCTTTTGTCCCCACAATTATAGAGGTAGTGTCTTAATGGAATTTGATTTAAGCTATGAATATCTTAGAACCAATTAAAATCTCTATTTACAAACCCAATTTAGTAAGATTGTATACCATTTTCTGTATATGATGATATATTTAATAGATCTATCGTTATATACGTATATATAGTGACGATATATTTGATTGAGCTATTGTTATATACGTATATATAGTAACATAAGCCATACACCAAAAGAAATTAATTTTTTTGTCACAACATCGGTTTTAAAATTTAACATATGTTAAAATTTGTTTCCAAAATGCTTTCCTTTCATTTAACACGCATCAATCTAGGGAGTCGCATGGGTAGGTTACAAACCGGATTACATGAGTCATTATATATATCACTAATACCCCATCTTGATAGCAGGCTAGACGAATCGATAATACACAACTCCATAACAATGAAGTCGCAGGCGAACAAATCGCGCACCAGCACGAATCCTTCGTCATCGCAGAGCTCCTCGCTGGCCGGTGAATCAGTGGAGGTGAAGGTGGAAATAACACCGCCGACCAACACGGACCTCTGCTCCAGCCATCTGCCCAACTCGTATTCGCTGGACTCCACCTCCACCAACACCATTAGCCCCAATGCGACGCTGTGCCCCGAGTTTCCCAACAAAACGCCCAGCAGCAACAGTCCCCAATCGCGAAAGCTATCGGAGCTGACACCCGACAGCCTGCTCAATCCGAACAGCTTCAATCGCCTGCCCAGCTCGACGGGCGGTTCCAGTTCGCGGCTGTACAAGAAGATTGAGGAAATGATGGATCTCAGCTCACCGTACAATCACTACAAATGCCTCAGTCCCAGCGAGAGCAACCTGACGCAGTTCTACGATGGCAAGTATATGTATGGCAATGCAGGAGGCGGGATCGGGAGCAGGGGCAACGTCGCTGGAGCTAGTGGCACTGGTAGTGGTGGCTGTTCCATCAGCGGCAGTACCGTCAAGTTCGATAGCAAGCCCGGCTCCAGTCGCCTGCTGCGCCGACAGTTCAGCTTGGATCGCGACGATCAGCAGAGCAAAGTGGAGCAACAGCATCTGCATCAGCACTCACTGCAGGCCAACAACTATGTGGCACTGATGCATGCCAGCAAGAGCTCCACGCTCGATATACCGCCGCTGCAGGACACTTCGCGCAGTCCGAAGGGCACCTTGACACGCTCGCACAAGCAGAACTCCAGCTCCATTTCACAGGATCTGGAGAAGATTGAGGAAATACCACTGTCGCCGGCCTCCTCGCAGCATCACAGCAGCCTGGACAGCAATCTCAATCGTAGTCCGCCCTCCACACTGGCCGCCCAATCGCCGCCGCTGCCACCCTTGTCCACTTCAGTCGCCCCACTCAGTCCGCCACTGCTTTCGGCGCCCACATCGCCGGCGCCATCGCGCACTCTGAATGGCCTGAATGCGCACAGTCGCAGCAACAGTAGCAACAATAACAATAACAGCAGCGATATCACAACTGTAACTGCAACTATAACAGCTGAGAGCAACAGCAGCAGCAGCGGTAGTAACCGACCTGGTCCGGAGTTGACGCTCAATGTGGAGCAGCTGCTGAGCAGATAGGACACAGTTTAGGTCTCTGAGCCAACAACAAACTGATAAAGCTTTAGGTCTGAGGCCATCTTGATGTGAGTGTTGTGATGTGATGTGCAAAGTGAAGTACCTCGATGCATGCAAACTTGGTTCCAGCTGCAAAATGAAAGTACAATTTAGTTCAAGATTAATAATGTCCATCGATATGTACTGTAGGTAATTGACTCGATTTTCCAATCTAGCCAAAATCAATTTGGTAGTTTAGCCTGTTAGCGTTCTAAAATTAGTTTCGATGGTAGAAAGTAAATGAGAGCTATACAAAGGAAAGTGTTCTACTAAATAAGTAACTGACTTGAGAACAAATATGATTGCTCAATCATATAATATTTTGTACTGAATTTCAAAAAAAAATTAGTTTCTGTCCTAAAAGCCAGCAAATTTATATATTATTTGTATATTTTCCCCAGAAAATTATTTAAAAGGAATTTGTTTATCTGTAATTTATTTATAAATTTAAAAGAGAACACATAGACACATATAGAAAATTATTTATTATTATATTGATTGAAAACATTCAATTTTTGAACATTAATCAGTTAGACAAACCTTCATATTTGTATGTGCTTGATAAAACGGGAATGTACCCATCCTAAGTATTAATACATTTTGTATAAGCCTAATCAGAAGTATAATTAACTATAATCAATGCATGAAACTCCTGAACTGAACACAGTAATAAGCGTAATCATACTATACTATATCTGAACTAAATTTTCATCAACTCGCATTCAATTCTACGTGAAGTTCCTTTCAGAATAATAAAAATGTATACATACGTATATAGCAGTATATAAATAGCGTTGATACTGTTTAAATGTTTAAGAACGTAATATCAAATAAGAATTATATACGTGAATTTAGTTTTCTAAAGACAATCGTTATTAATTTTATAAAACAAAACAGTATTAAAAGGAAACTGGTTCGGATCGCAACCAATTTATTAATCTACGGTAGTTGTCTATATAAGTAATTTGTAGCCGCTTATATATAGTAGTCTAGTCGGATTGTAAACTACTCATCCTCTGTGTCAAGTTCTAACTGATAAATGATATCTATATTTATTTAAGAACAGCTATTAAATCAAAAATATCAGTTATAACGTATACGGCTATAGCTAATTCAACCGGAATATAATTCAAATTTAAATCAATCCCACTAATGCGAAACATTTCTAGCTTAAATAGGCTTAGCTTTAAGATCAAACAAATAAACTGTATATTTATTATGAATATTTTATTGTATTATTCTATTGTTATTTAATATTACTTTACCTTGATTGAGTAAATTATTTCGTAATCGGCTGCTCAAATTACGACAAGCCCAATGTCAATTATGTCAAAGCCCATAAAGCATAAATTATTCAGCAGTTATTCTGTTTGCTTTTTATACTCTTATACCGAAGGTACTCATTATTTATTGGTTTTGTGTTGATTAAGATGACCTCTTTGCAGCTGTATTTGTGTTATTGTTGTGTTATTTATTTAAATACTTACCTTTAAAGTTGGCATTATATTAATAAACAGAAAAATTCCAAAAAAAACGCATATAAAGTAATTTAAAATGATTTTACTGGGGAACCTAAAAAATAGATATATGAAAATGTAATAAATAGAATACCCTTTATCATTTAACAACCTCAACTGATTCCATTCGAATTCGATTATTCGGTGTATAAGGTTACGCTGATCATGAAAACATCTTTATAAATTTGATGATTAGATTAAAAGTTTTCTAAAGAAAACAAGTAAGAGTGCTCTAGTCGGGAGTGCCCGACTACGAGATACCCTGAACCCAGTCCTTACAATATTCATACTAATCTAAACACACACATGCTGCAGTACAAGCAGTGCAAGCGGTGCAAGCGGTTTAAGCAGTTAGCTTGCTTTTTCGCTGAGCCCCACACAATGGAAAGTTAAATCTTAAATAACTTCTATGTTCCGATCTTATTAAAATTTTTGGGGCAAACAATTGTCAATAATATGTGTGACCAAACCAAATTTCAAGGTCGTACCTTCAAAAATGCGTTTTTTGAACTTTTGGGGGGTTTGGGGGGTGGTATCCAAAAAGTGAAATTTGTGTTACATGTGTATGCTATTCGAGATTATACATGCCAAATTTGGGGCCTCTTCTTCTTATAACTTCAAAGTTATGTCCCACAAACCCTAGTCTGAAATCGAAATTGATCGATAACTTTTGAACGGAACGAGTTATCGATAAAATGAAATAAACTTGATTTGTCCCGTCACTACGACAACTTATATTTCAAATATGAAGTCTCTAGCTTATGTAGTCTCTGATATACGTGTGTTCATACAGACAGACAGACAGACAGACAGCCAGACAGACAGACAGACAGACAGACGGACATGGCTAAATCGACTCGACTGTTGATACTGATCAAGAATATATATACTTTATATGGTCGGAGATGCTTCCTTATGCCTGTTACATACTTTTGCACAACTTCATTATACCCTTTTTACCCATTTTTAATGGGTTCAGGGTATAAAAATACATGTTTTTGATAAAATGTTAAATCAAATTAGCCTTCAGACGGCAATAAACTAATTAAATTTTCATTAAAATTATCCAACTCTTATGGTTTTTCGAACGTGTTGATAAAATATCGTATTATTTGTTGATATTAGTGAAACAGAAAATTGAATACCCTTGCAGACCGCAGTCCTATAATTAAATATTTTAAATATTTATTTGAAAACTTCCAAACTCTTTCGTAAAATTTGCGAAATCATATTCAGATTTGGGCACGATTTTCTAAAAGACAATTTTTTCAGTGAAGAGCTTGACGTTTGACTGATGGATCATTTGGGCGCTCCGATCCGATTGCATACAGATTTCTTTAAGTCGCAGAAGCTCTTTAGTGATTAAATTTAAATACCATTTGCAAGGATCAAAAATGGTTTCATGAAGAAATTATGTTCATTTGTTGAGAGAAAGCGGCATCTGGCCCAGGATTTAAGAAATAAAGATATCTAGTACTGCGATTTCCAGGTCGCCTAGAATATATCATTCTAATTTCCAAAATTTTGAATATTGAAATCAACAATGCTGAAAGTTTACATTAAACTTAACTTTATAATTTCGTTTAGCTTAATTTGTAGGATTTTATTAATGGAAGTTTATTTGTTAGCATTTGAGTGTGTGTGAGTGTGTGTGTGTGTTTGTGTGTATATCTGTGTGTGAGTGTAACTGTGAGTGTCTGTGTATGTGTGTGTAGCCACCTCAAGGAACGGTCTGCTCGTCTTCCATATAATACCTAAATAAATGCTATTCCTCCTCCTCTTTGTCCTTACGATGCGATTTCTTCTTCTCGGTTCGACTGGACGAGCCGGACGTTGAGGAGCTGCTTTGCTTGCTGCTGCGCTCGCTGCGATCCTTTTCGCGCGACTTGGATTTCCGGCGACTGGACTTGTCGCGTGATCGCGATCGATTCCTTGCGATTTCCTTTTCTTTGTCCTTGTCCTTGTCCTTGTCTTTATCCTTTTCCTTGTCCTTGTCTTTATCCTTGTCCTTGTCTCTTTCCTTGTCCTTGTCCTTGTCCTTCTCTTTGTCCTTCTCCTTTTCCTTGTCTTTGTCCTTATCACGTGAGCGCTCCTTTTCGCGCGCACCTCGTTCCCTATCGCGCTCCTTATGTTCACGCTCCTTGCGCTTCTCCTCCTTCAGTATGTGCAAATAATCCTCAAAGTACTCCTCGCGATAGGCCGAATCCAGTGCCCGATATCGCGGATCTGATTCGAATTTTTTCTTGATATCATACCAGCGCGTATGGCGCTCAATGTCGTGCCGCTCCCGCAGCATGTCCAGAAAGTCTTTACGTAGCTAAGGGCAAAAAGTACACAAAAGGAAAAGGAAACACGTATTCTAATCAGTCATTTTTTCATTTAGGAGCACCTAGCTTATGGCCACTTAATGAGTTATTGATGTACATATCATAGCATATATCAGCCGTGCATTGTTATTTTATCTATATATTTTTCTGAATTTATAATATATATTAGCTTTTGCGTTTGATTGGATTTTCCTTAACCATTGCAACAAATGATGGGTCATTGTACATTTAAAATACAACCAGAATCTTTAGCTATACATTTAAAATAGGCTTAGCTTAATAAACGGACTATAAAAACAAATGCTTCGGTTTTAGCTTTAGATCTGTGAAAATGATAGGAATCTACATGCTCACCTGCTCCTTTTTCAGCTGCTTGTCCTTCTCACGCCGCCGCCGCTCGCGATCATCATCATAGCCTTCAGACCTGCGATCTGAGGAAGGCATATTGCTGTTACTACTGTTACTGCTGCTGCCTCCAAGTGGCATCCGTTGCTGTGGGCCCATACCTGTTGGACAAGAGTGAGAGAAGTACATGAGTAAACTGATTGGGATTAGGGTATTTCGTGGCAGTCTTACTCATGTTGTGCGGCATGCGCATCATGCCTGGTGGTGGACCCATGCCTGTATAGACAAGACATATTAATATGCTTATACAAGATGGGGTACTGCCACTACTCACCCATGTTGTGTTGCATGCGCATATTTGGCGGCATCATGCCAGGCTGTCCTCGGAGTTGCGGCGGCGGTCCGCCCATTTGTGGTGGCGGCACATTCATTTGGGGCGGCATGCCCATTGGCGGCTGCTGCGACGGATGGTGTGCTGGTCCGGGTGTGAGCTCCTTGATGCCAGTGGGCACCCAGCCGGCATTGTCATTGCCCCACTGTGACTCCTGTGTGGGCTCGTAGCCATAGTCGAACGGTTCCGGCTCGTGGAAGAATGGCTCATCGGAGGCGCCTGGCGGCGGAAAGTTGGGCGCCATCGGACCGAGTCCGCCGCGCGAATATTCGCGACACTCGGCCGTCATCACCTGTATGGCGTTCTCCTTGACGCCACCCGTGGTGGAAATGGGACGCGGCGGTCGGGCCATCATGCCCATACCGGCACGAGGTTGGTGTTGCATCATGCCCGGCGGCATGCCGGGCGGTGGCATCTGCATGGGTCCTTCACTCATTACGGCCATCGGCTGGTGATGATGCATGGGTCCGCCCATGCCCATGGGACCGCCCATGTTGCCGGCGCCGCCATCGCGGCCGCCGCCATTCCCGCTGCCGTCGAGCATGCCCATTGAGGCGGCGCCCTGATTCACATTCTGGGTTAGACTGGCCAGGCCTACGCCGCTTTCCGCGACGCGAAAGCGCTTCTGCCGCTCACAGTAGGCGCGCCACGTCTCCTCGTTGAAGCCGTAGTTGAAGTAGTCGGTTATGTCGGCGCCGGGCTTGCGCCAGGGCTTTTCCTCCAGCGAATCTATGCTGAACTCGTGCACGGCGACGCCGTTGATGGTGCCGGCGCCCTCGAAATCCTCGATGCTGAATTTGCCGGCCTGTGCCGATGGTTTCGCCTTGTCGGCGGCCGTAGCGCCCGCCAGCAAATTGGGCCGCTGTTTGATATTGTATGTACCGGGCGCCGACTTGATGTCGCCAATGACCACATTGATGTCATCGTCCGAATCGTCGTCGTCCTCATCATCGGAGCCGGAGCCGTTGCGCTCTTTGCGCGCCATTGTGCCGGTCGCTACCTCCGTCATGTCTGTCATTTCGGCATCCTCGTCCTGGGAGCCGGCGTCATCCAGCCCGCTGCCGCCCGCGTCTCCGACGGACGAGGAGCGCACTTTGCCGTCCGTTGTGTCCGGCAGCGCCTCCTCGTCCTCCTCCATCTCCTTGGCGGGATCCTCGAACTCGGCGTACTCGGGCATCTCCGCCTTGGGAAAGGAGGACAGGCCCACGGTGCCGGGCTTCTCGCCGGTGACCGCTGCGAGCGCCTCGTGCTCTGCCGCCAGCGCTGCATCGCTGCCATTTGATATTTCGTTAGTCGTCGAGTCAGGATTGGATGTGCCGTATAGCCAACTATCCTCATTCGCGTCGTCGGCCATAATTGTGCTAGTTTTTGCGCGCGGCCACGAGTTTTTTTTGTATAAAAACTTGCAAATGCCGAACGGCGAACTCAGGTAAACACAGTTTATCAAACTAATAACCCGTTTTGTTATTTTGCCATTTATAGCTGCTGGTCACACTGACAACGAGAAATAAATAGGCTGTGTTTCATTGACAAGACATATTGTTGCGGAATGCACGGAAACGGAACGCAACAAAACAGCTGTGCATAGGCGCGCAATTTAAATGTTTGTCTTAAAAGTGTTTACAGAAGAAGAATAAGTGAATACGTAATCAGATATGTTAATGAAAAAGCCCTGAATAAGTATTTTCATAGACTATAATAAAACCTTATTCTATAATAATAATAATAATTGCTTTTTAAGCTCATGTTATCTTTAAGATCTAAAAGCATAAGCACTGTAGACCCTAACTAAAGAATTTCAAAAAGTTCTATTTCCATTAAAAACAATGTTTATTTATGTACTCAAAGTGTTTTTAAAATATCTCTAACAACGTTGCGAAACATACAGGATAAGGCGCAATCGTATCGCCTCAGACACAGTTGACGCAAACCAAGCAGAAGTTGTCCAAACCGCAGCCAATGGGATCGATGCAGTGTATAGCGAGCCAAGGAGCAAAGTGCACCATTCGAGTGAGTTTCCAAAATCAGAGCATAATCAGCGTTTAAGGCCAGTTCTGCAAAGGACGAGTTAAGAACAAGTTTACTGAATATTAACATACATTGAGGGAAAACTTGATTGATTATAATAGAATTTATAGAAAATATAGCTCTTATCTTTATAATCTATTTAGTTTCACATACAATCGACTTAAAATTATCAATTATATTCATTTAAGTATACAAAATATGTTCTACATGTTCACTATAATTTTCTGCTAAAAAAAGCTGCTTTAACCTAAGCCACACCGATATCAGTTATGTTTTCTATCGTCGTGTATGCTTATTAAATTTTAGTTTTTAATCTAACAAACCTTTGCGGCACAGGATTAGCGTCTCGAGGAAGTTCAGCTCCATGACATCGGCGTGCAGCTGCTGAGCCTCGGCGAGGAGCAACTTGAGCTGGGTATCGCCACAGCTGTCGATCATGGCGCTGATGTCGAGGGACCAATGCGAGGCACGCAGGATGAAACACTCGCTCCACACCACCTGCAGAATGGCGTCCTGCTGCGCCTGCTCCAGCAGACGAAACTGCTCGTTCAGCTTCGCCTGCCGCAAACAAGTGACCAGAATCTGTGCGAGAATCTGAAAGTGCAGCGTCTGTCCAGCAGCGGGCGAAGGCGCCGGCGGTGGCGTCACCGCTAGCAGTCGCCGGCAGTGAGTGCTCTGAGTGCTGTGCGTCGGCTGGCCACGCGGACCGCGCTCCTCCTGGACAGCAGCGATGTTCATGCCGACGGCCAGGCAGCGCTGAAAGCGACAGAAGGGACACCAATTGCGGCGCGCCTTGTCCACCACACAGTTACCCTTGGCGGCGATGCAGGCGTAGTGGGTGCTCTTCCGGACGCTGCGCTTGAAGAAGCAGGAGCAGCCATCGCAGCAGGAGACGCCGTAATGCTTGCCGGAGCTCTGATCGCCACACACGCGGCAGGAGTTGTATAGCGATGCAAGTGACATTTATTGAATTATTAAGCGACACCGAAGCTTAGAATATAAATTACTGAATTAATAAGCTTATAATTATAAAAATGTATATTCCAAATATTAAGTCAATGTTATGTATTGGAGTATTTATAAATTAGGACATGGCCGCTGCCAGGATTTCGAATCGACTGAGCTGAACTGCTGAGTTATTGGCAGTTTTATAGCAAGACATTTACACAAATGATATGCAAACCAAAGGCACTTCAACACTGGGTGCATTGTGTTTTAACATGATTTGTGGTTTTTATTTATTTAGCGGATTCCCTGCCAAACGCCCAGAAGCAACAACGCGAAAGGATAACTGGATCTAGTTGGGGAGGATTTTGGGGCGTAACGCATCAAAAGTGACAAGCAGCGTGTGTTAACAATTTGTAAACAATTATTGTTTTGCTCTATGATTGGTCAGCGTCGGGCCACTTGGAGTGTCCTGCAAAGTGCTTTGCACTGACATTTTGTGTAAATAAAAGGACGCGTCGCGTAACGTCAAAGGCCAACGTGACAATTAGGGGTTGTGACCGAAATGGGGTATGAGTAATACTTGTATAACTTAACCATGTTTTCTTAGCAAACTACGTAATTGAACGTTAATTATGTGACCGTCCATGCAAAACGTTATCCAATTGGCTCAATAATACATTTCAAAGTGAAATTGTGCAGCTTTAGTTGGCGCTTACCAACTAGCTAATTTTTAAATGCCTGTGTGACCAGCAGTAAGCTATGAACATAATATATCGATAGTCTTGCTAACAAATAGTCTTCTAACCTTTCTACTTTTATGAGATAAGAAAATCATTTTCTTAAAACAATGTCTAAAACAATTTTAAAATTAATAAGCAATTTCTATTAGCTTGCTATAAAATAATCTGAATACAAAATAAATTATTTTAATTGACAAACTACACATATTTTTAATTTGTATATAAAAAAGTATGAGGCCTGTATATATTCGCTTAACTTTATTATCTAGTGTAATTAAATGCAGTGAAAACATATATCTTCTTTTATAAAAATCCATTACGATATAGATAAAAGTATCGATATAGACTGTAACACGAACCGTTTCGATCAGTTCGTCGCCTATCGCTGTTAATAACAGCTCAGAAATTTTTAAGCAGTTGGTATGTTAAAAATCGTTGTCTTTTGAGTATTTTAACGCCACCCGGATGCGGTCACATCATTTACATGTGTCATGTTTTTGTATTTATTACAAAAAACGTTTATAAAATAAAATGTAAGCTTTCGCATTAATAATAAGCGGCAAAAAAGCGCGTATTAAAGCTATATAAAAAGCAATTCATCAAATCGCGTTAGAATTTCGTTAGTAAAACAATTGCTCGAGCTGGTCTTGCATCGCCTGCTGTCGCTGCGGTTTTCTACTTCATGTCGGCCATTTAAATCGAGAAACTACAACTATAGGTGAAAACGCGAAACACAGACACTGCGCGAGCAGTTACACAAATACCTAGCAAATGTGCAGTGAAGTGTTGAAGTGAGCTTGGAAGTTATCAACAAAATAACAGAGCAGGGGCGGCCGACTTCAGCTACAAATTACAGAATCTGACATCTTTGCAAGTCGGCATACAGGGTGTTGCAACATACATTCCTGCTGTGAGTTTGTGTGTTATTATTGCCCAAGTTTCATTCATAAAAAGTGCACTGCAACAAAAATCCAATTGGTGCCTGCAGCTGTTTGCAGGCGCACACACACACACACACAATCACACGCACACATGTGGATTGATTTTTCCAACATTACGCCTGTCTCTCTGTGTGTGTGTGTGTGTGTGTGTATTCCAAGTGTTTTTTTTTCTTTTTGGTTTTGGATTATGTGCGATTAACGCATTGCTGCAGTCGCTGCTGCTGCTCCATTTCCATTTTAGTGTAAAAATAAACCGCTATGTATTAGAGCCAGCCACCCCCACCCAAAAGAAAAAAATGTCAACAAGCGTGCATACAGGGTGCCACACACCCTCCCCTCACCCTAGACGCACGTGCAGCGTGAAGCGCCAGCAATGCAAACAACTCAAATAACAACGAGAACAAGCAAAACGTGCCAAAGCGCAGCAAATAAAAGAAATGTCTCTTTACACTCATACATGCACATGCATATGTATATGTACATTTGTGTATGCAATAATTATAATGCTAGACTTGGCCACACTTTGCAGTTGGCAGTCAATTTGGCGTTTAACGGTTAGCAGAGGCCTTTGCGTTAACGGCATATGCCCATAAATATATTTGTTTAGCCCCAACGCCGGACAGGTAAAACGTAAAACGGAAAGCAAAGCGCCAACTTGCAACTGAATGGGAAAAAAATGAGAAAAATAGTAGAAGGCACATTTCCGCCCGGCAGCGAACAAAACCAAAATAGACAACAAAGCACAGTGGGCGGCAATGCTTCATTTTCGGTCACAAACAAAAATGTATAAATATGATTGATGAATGGCTGGTAAAATGTGTTTGTTTTAGGGACAAGCTTAAATTTGTGTTAATATTAAAAATAAAATACTTCAATAATCGTTAATTAAATGAAGCATTATATTAGCTATAAATGAAATAAAAATATATTTTCATCAGTGATCTTTAAAGCTACAAGCTTCCCAAAATTATAACCTTTATTTTCTTTGCCTTCATTCTACAATACTTATTTTAGATAACTTTATGTTGTATTTTCAGTTTTTAATCAATAGCAAAAATAGAAGATTCAAAAACATAAGATTTGTGTGAAGAAAGTTGGAAAAATTTTATCTCATAGAATAGTTTGATGAGCCCACAATGCAACGTCGGTTTTTTTTCTTCTGTTTTTTTTTTCTTCTGTGCGTGTGTTTGTGTGCGTGTGGATATGTGTATGTTTGTGGCTTCTCTCAGCACTTGGAGGCACCGCACTCAATGCACTTGTAGTTGCTGTTGCTGTTGTTTTTTATTGCAACATGCAGCTAAGTACGTATGTTTGTCGGTTGGCCCACTTGATCAGGCTGAGGGAAACGGGACGCGGAGAGCATACAACTCTGGGCGTCTGCCATTCTACACACTAATCTGAATGCCGCAAGTGTTGTTGAGTTTCCTGTAGCGCTGTCGCTCATTAGGGAATAATTTGCATTAGCTGCAGCGTTGCAGTAAAAACTCGTGTCGGCAGACATCTATGCATATAGTACAAAGATGTATAGAAGTTGTATTGATTTTACTTGAACTTCAGCAACAAACACAATATATAAAAGTATATAGAATTCGACAGATCCCGGCTGCGGAATACTCTGTTACCAGTCTCAAATATGTATTTATTACGAACTGGTCTTTATTACATCGGTCCCTATAAAGTTATTGCTGTCAAATATAATTTTCAGAAATTTTTTTAATAATAATAGTCAATATGTAAATCTCCTTGAATCTTTAATATTAAGTTTTAAAAAAAATTGGTTATTGTTTTTAGGTACTTAGTTGTTGGCACTTTTGAATATTAAAGATTCGACAGCATTATGAATTCCTATTTTATATAGATATCGTCAAATTGTATACATAGTAAATTAAAACGAAGCTTAAATATTTCGAGAGTCAAAATCATCGTTGGAACCGTAGCAAATCCATTTTGAACGACTTGTAGCTGTATAAAATATATAAAGATATATTAATTCGATTTTGCTGGAATGAAAAGCAAATCTGATCACAAACCGAATAAAGCCATTTTTGTTTTGTAAGCAGATTATTTAACAAAAAAAAAAAAAATAACGAAATACAAGAAAAACACATAAAAGTTAACCCAGTTCTTGGCGCCCACTCAGGAGTTGTTTGGAGTCGTCGGAAGGAGGGGCAAGGTAGCTAAAACCAATTCTTACCTATCAACGATGTTCGTCATCGGTGCGCGCTCTTGATGTTGGGCAGACGGCCAACAAACATACGAGTGCACAGAGGGAAAAACAATCTTGCTGTTTGCTTATAATTTTCACACCCAACCAACGCCACATAATGCATGATTATTGTTATTGTAGTATTTGCTGTTGCCGCCGTCGCTGCATTGACTTTTGACGCTTGACGTTGATAAATGAATCATAAAGGCAGCGCAGTCAGCGCCACCGGCAAACGCACAGACATAGTGGGAAGAGGGAGAGGGAGAGAGAGAAAAGCGCACAGGGCACGCTCTATGTCCAGTGTTGTCGGCACACAAAAAAAAAAGCTGGAAGCAGCGGACAAATTGAATAAAACGTGTAGAAATAAATGCCCATGTTAATGTATATTTTATTAAAGCAAACAACAACAAAAATATGTTTTGACATGATTTTGAAAGAAAAAATGTTAAGATAATAGCAGTTTTTTTCTAAACTGATTTCGCCTAAATAAAAGCAACAGGAATACAAATAATAGCATAAATAGAAAAATATAGCAATTATTATAAATGTATAGTTAATATTAGCAGGCTAATAGCATTTAATACAATTTCCTAACATATTGACTTTTTACAAAAGCTACAACTAGCTATTTAATTGCCAAAATGACAGCACTGGCGCTATGTCATAGGTTTTCGTTGCTGCTTCGCTGCCCACGCATAATACATCTCTTTTACATATACTTTGTATTTTAAAATCAGATTCAAATGCGTAAGTCGCATTGTTGTTTTGTTTTTTGTTTTTTTTTTACTTTTTATTTACGTGCTAATCGATAACAGCTGTGAGCTGTTGTTATCGCACACTGTGTGAGTGCAAGTTTGTGTCGTTTATTTCGCCCATGCTGCCCACCATCGTCTCTGCACTCTCTTTCGCTCTCTCTATCACTCTCTATCTGCCGCTGCCGCTGCTGCTGCTGCTGTTGCTGTTGCTGTTGTTGGTGCTGCCGGGCCAGTGGCAGTGACACTCAAAGCGAGTCCAAGCTGGCGCAACTGCTAGTCAGAGTCAGTTCGTCTGTCGGCCCATATTGATATTAATTGTTGTTGTTGCAACACAAAAAATATATATACCGTGTGTGTGTGTGTTTGTGTGGGTGCTTTTGACCATTTAAAAAAAATAACAAAATTGGTTTTTTGTGTGCCAAAAAAATAAAATGTACAAATTGAGAGCACACAAATTTTGAAGTGATTTTGCAGATAATCATAAAAAATATAAAGCAACGACAAACATTAAGTGGAATAGGCATAATATACTGAAACACGTCGCGATCTATTATGTATGTATAGATCACAATTTTATGTATGTATTTATGTGATACATAATATACGTATGTATATATAGATAGAATTCTGCTTATTTTATTATGACAAAGCCAAAGTTGTATGACGCGAATGCAAAGAAAATACAAGTAAAACAAACGTATAAGCAAGGCAGCAAAGCAACAGTTGAAATCAAGTTAGATAAGCATTGTTGTTGTAGATAAAAGGCCCTGTCTCTGTCTCTGTCCCGGTCCCGGTCCCTGCCCTGTGTGTCTGTGTCTGTGACGCATGCAACCCAATGGATGAAATAATTTGTTGTTTTAAGCGCTTGCAATTGTTAACATTTGTATTTTACTTGCAGCTGTTGTGTTAGCAATCCGAACCGGAAGCACATAGGCGCGTACATTAGACAGCCAAGCAAATGTCCAGCGAGGAGGATAAACCACCGGCGCCGCCAGTGCGCCTCACCAGCAATCGTGGCGGCGTTGGCATCGAGCGTGTTCCCATCGCCGGCAGCGGAGCGAGCGGCGTTGGCGGCACCGGTGATGCGCCACCAGTTGATATGCGTCCATTGCCGAAGGGTAAGTGTGTTCGCTAGTATGTGGACGCTATAATATTCTAATTGCTTCTTCTTCTTCCACTGGCAGAGCCCGATGATTCAGATCGCAAGAAGAAGACGCTGAAGAGCAAGATCAAAGGCTCGAAACCTTCGCACATGGATTCCAAACCAAATATATCGTATCCCACTAACTTTGAGCACACAGTGCACGTGGGCTTCGATGCGGTCACCGGCGAATTTACGGTGAGTTCACCTCCGGATTGCTTAGATACTTTGTTATCATTCAGATACTTTCTCGTGTTTGTTTGCTTCTTGGCCTCGCAATCAGTAATCTTTTTGTGGTCTAAGGAAAGCGGTTCTATAATTTTGATTGCCAATCTATTTTGTGTGCTTTTTATTTGCCGATACCATTTGATAAGCTTGAAGGCATTACAATTAAACACTAAATAAACATTACATTAGACGTTAAATTACTACAATATTAATAGGCTAGAATTTATGCGACAAAACTTAATAGTAGGTGGCTAGAAACAGCTAAATTTATTGATTGTAAAATGGAATCAGAGTCTTAAGCTGAGGGAAAAGTTTAGGTTCACAATGAGAAGCTTAAAGCTATTAACTAATGCCTGAATATTGTGAAAACTTTTAAAATAAAAGTAAAAGAAATCTCTGCGATAAGCTTAGTGTTAGTTGATTATTAAATAAATTGAGAATCTGAAATCTATTTGATATCAAACATATGAATCTGTTCATTGTTTTCAGTTGTTTTCGAAAACTATGATATTAAATACAGTTACAATTTGTTAGTAACTATTTTATTGGGATTAAAGTCAAATTGCAAGAGCTCGTCTATTTTTGTGGCTTTCAATTCCCATAATTCATATGTATAACCCTATTTAACACTTAATTCTACATTATGTTAAAATATCGCGATAAGCTCTTTACCAATTTTGTATAATTCATTATTATTTCAAGCTGCCAATGAAAGTAAGTAAATACCATGTCTTAAGCAACGGAACATTCACTAGTTTTTTTAAGCGAAATTCCAATCATGTGTTGTTCAGTTGTGTTAACCCATTACCTTGTTTTTGAGATCGGCTCTTCCATAGTTCACATTTCGCTCAGATATTTTTACTTAAATGTGTTATCTTCTCAACACAACACCAAACAAAAACACCACACTAAACTTTAACCGATGGCTGAGCTTTATATTCGTAGTTCAAATGCTTTTAGTCGCAGGTTCCCTATTTACCCCAGACATAATTGGACTGCTTTTAATCCAATCCACGCTTTCCCCTGCTGCTCTGTTTCTTATTTGATGTGTGTGCCCAGCTTAGCTGGGTTCCTTTGGATCGATTTGATAGATCTTATCAGCTAATTGGCATTTCTGCATATTACAGGGTATGCCGGAGGCGTGGGCGCGTCTCTTGATGAACTCCAACATCAGCAAACAGGAGCAGAAGAAGAATCCGCAAGCTGTGCTCGATGTGCTCAAGTGGTTCGACAATACAACCAAACAGAGGCCAAGTTCCAAGTACATGACAAATGCTATAACGACGCATTCAGGTAAATTCAGATACGAACTTCTTTAATTAGTGACCCGAACCAGTTCTAGTGTGTCCTACTAACTTGAACTGATTCGGGCAACTAAAGCTGTAAACTTAAAAACAAGTTAACACCCTATATTTTAATTAGGATCTTCGCTGAGCCGCGTGAGCAGCAGCAGTCCCAGCAGCACGCCTACAGACTCGGAGCTGCATGGCTCGAACAGTGGTGGCAACTTGATCGGGGTGCAGCTGGGCAGCATGACACTGGGCCCCAATGCCAACAATGTGTCCGCGGCGGGACAATTGCTGAGCAACCACTACCAGCAGCAGCAGCAGCATTTGATACAGCAGCAACAGTTGCAGCAGCATCAGCAGCAGCAACAACAACAACAACAGCAGCAGCTGCACCAGCATCAGCATCACATTGGCCTCAGTCAATCGCATTCGTACAACTTTGTCGGCCACACAGCCTCCACATCCATATCGCAACATTCATCTGCCAATGAGAACGACATGTATGTAGATATGGGCCAACTGCCGCAGCAGCCAGCGCCGCCGCCAGTGGCATCTCGGCCGGAGCGCACGAAGTCCATCTACACGCGACCGATTGAGGAGCTGCAACCAACGCCTCTGCCGCAGTCGCTACCAGCGGCACCGGTCGCAACGCCACTGCTGAACCACAAAGCGACGGCAGCGTCTTCACCTCTAATTCTTAACAATGCCACAACGACGCTGGACAAGAACAAGAACAATGCAAGTGAGTAATGTCAGCGAGCCATCAAGCTAAATCAAAGCTGTTCAAATGTACTAACAGTTCCACAAAGCCCTTGCAGCGTAAGGAAAAGTTCTTACTTTACTAACATGCTTTAAACATTTTGTTATTTTTGTATTCAGTTTAGGGCTATCACTTCTTCACTTTGGAAATTTTAGTAAAATAAGCTTAGGGGGGTAAACATTAAAACAAACATACATAAACCACTAGTTTTCATCGTAAGATCTAGTTTCTTACAGAAAATATCACTTTTTTAAGCTTTGACTGCCTGTAATCCTATTAGATCTTATCCGATCGACAAAAATTGATTGCTGTTATAAAGAAGTCATTATATTTTATTGCTTATATGAACTCGTATGCATATAATTGAAACAAGTGCCCAAAAATTAAGTTTTTTTGAATCCTCAAAGCGCAGAATTACGAAAGAAAAGTTGATGTCCCAAAAAACACTAAATACGTCAATGGGAACCAGATATTTATTAGTATAAATTAGTGTTTCAATTATTAATACTTTAATTTTCCAATTCTTTATAATTTCGAGATTATGTTTACTGTGATCTTAATCGGCTTTCAAAAAAATAATGAATAATATACCGCTATATAAATAAATCGCGATTATTGATATCCATTAAACTGCAAGGGCATAAAGATTCTTCGGTGCAATTCGAAGATGGTTTTAGTTTTCTTGTTGTTTTGAGTTCAAGTAATGATGCATTGATGCGTAATGTATTTTGTTATAATGTTATTGTCATTTGTATCGCCTCTGTGTTCTGTTCTGTTTTGAAATTGCTTTAAATTGCTGCTTAACAACCAACCAACTGAAACATCAGCAACAACTGTAACTGCAACAGCAGCAGACAGCTCCACAGCAGCAGCAGCAGCAACAGCAGCCATAGCAGCAGCAGCAGCAGCAGCGACAGCAGCAACAACAACAACAGTAACAGCAACAGTTGCAATAACAACAACAGAAACAGAAGGCACTGAGGCAACAACAACAACAACAACAGCTGCTACTGCTCGTATTTTGTCTGCTATTGCAAATGCTACTAATTATCCTCCCAGTCCAACTCCAACAACTGCAGCTCCTAGCAGAGAGGAGCAGCAGCTTCTTGCCGCAGCAGAAGCAACAGTTATAACAGCTACAGCAACAGCAGCAACGACTAATCACCACTCTTCTGCTTCCTCCTTTTCATCGTTCCCCTCGTTCCATGACGATGCTACGCCGCCGCTATCCGCCAACACCTTGCCATCGATACACTGTCCAACGCCAACGTCTTCCGCACGCAATTCCGGCGCCGTGCCCCTCGTGCCCACTATTACGATGGTAACACCTGCCACACCCGCCACAGACCTGTACCACGACCCGGCGGCCAACAATCTCAATGCCTCGGCGTTGGCAGCGACCCCAGCGGCGGGCACACAAATTGCCGTGCCGCAGCAGGCGGCGGCGGCGGCGGCTGCCACCACAGCAACGACGACGACGACGACAACGCGAGCCGCCAATGCCAAGAAGAAGAAAATGTCTGATGAGGAAATACTGGAGAAACTGCGCACCATTGTCTCAGTGGGTGATCCCAATCGCAAGTACACCAAGATGGAGAAAATTGGCCAGGGTGCGTCGGGTACCGTTTATACGGCCATTGAATCCTCCACGGGCATGGAGGTAGCCATCAAGCAGATGAACTTGTCGCAACAGCCCAAAAAAGAGCTGATCATCAATGAGATTCTCGTTATGCGAGAGAACAAGCATCCGAATGTGGTTAACTATTTGGACAGCTATCTGGTATCCGAGGAGCTCTGGGTAGTTATGGAATATCTGCCCGGTGGCTCGCTGACCGATGTTGTTACCGAGACCTGCATGGATGAGGGCCAAATTGCAGCCGTTTGCCGTGAGGTGCTGCAGGCACTCGAGTTTCTGCACGCCAATCAGGTCATTCATCGCGATATCAAAAGTGATAATATACTGCTTGGTCTGGATGGCTCCGTCAAGCTGACTGATTTCGGTTTCTGTGCGCAAATCTCGCCTGAACAATCCAAACGCACAACAATGGTCGGCACACCGTATTGGATGGCCCCGGAGGTAGTCACACGCAAACAGTATGGTCCCAAGGTACGTACACATACAATCTAAACATACATACGTATCGTATATAAGCCATGTTAATTGATTGCAGGTCGATTTGTGGTCGCTGGGCATAATGGCTATCGAAATGGTTGAAGGTGAGCCGCCGTATTTAAATGAGAATCCGCTAAAAGCCCTGTACCTCATTGCCACAAACGGCAAGCCGGAGATTAAGGAAAAAGACAAACTGACGGGAGCATTTCAAGATTTTCTGGATCAGTGTCTGGAAGTGGAGGTGGAGCGGCGCGCCAGCGCCATGGATCTGCTAAAGGTGCGCAAAACCCAATTGTGTCCTTTGTCCTGTCTCCTAATTTTGGATTTGTTGTGTTTCAATTGCAGCATCCGTTCTTGAAATTGGCGCGTCCATTGGCCAGTCTGACGCCTTTGATTATGGCCGCCAAGGAAGCAACTAAAGGGCAACTGATTGACAACCAAAAAGCAGCAATTTATTTAACCATTACTAATGAATTACTATTACAAGCAACAGCAGCGACAACAACAAGAACAACAACAGCAACAACAATAGCAACAATTTATGCGTATGAAAGCGCGGATGATAAATTATTAGTGTTTATGATTATTATGATTATTTATATAAACGTATTTATATACATACACATATATACTTATTATATACATTATTAACTACTCTAACAACAAAACAATGAGCAACTTCAACACACACACTCACGTAGCAACAAGTATGCGTAGTTCAATTCACACCGCAATTCGGTTTCCAGACTACTGCTGAAGTTAAAAGAACATTTCTACAAACAAATTCTTCTACTTTCTAACACTGAAAGAGTCAGCAAACGTTCTTTCTATACTATGACACCTTTGCTGCTTATTTGTTATACCAAATTTACGGGCATTTTAAATGCCTTGGAAAGTTATATTTAAATTCGACAAAAATTCATTAAACACCCTATATTAAAACTACATTAAAATTGGAATTTGCATTTAAAAATCATATGAAACTAAAAAATAAAATATTATATTATAAAAATTGTATAAAGAAAAAAGCACTTATAATTTATATAATAGTTTTTCATTCATTTCTATAAGAAACAACTGAGTAGAAGAGAAACACACACGAAATTCTTGCGCAAAACGCTGTAACACTAACTTTAATCACTTAAGAGTATTATTTAACTGATTTATTTGTGAACTTTTGCTGCATTCAGTAGAAGCTTCAATTAGTTTCTTAAACTGCTTTATTTAATAAAAAATAATCTATATTTTTTTATATATATGAGCTCGTGAATTTTTATTTTGCGCATGTTTTAATTTATTTTCCGCTGGAATATATGTATATTTTTTGAAATTACATACAAAGCTATGTTATTAACATATTTAACAAATGTTATTAACAGATATTCGTTTTTACTTTCGCTATGGATCTGTCCAAACATGTTGCAACTAAATACCTTAACACGCTTTGCCCATCGCTTTCTGTCTTACACACACACACACACACACACACACACACACACATACCCATTTTGTACTATGACTGTAAATGTAGTTGTTAATCGAAATCATAACATATAATTGTAAAAGAGTTAACCATGATATTCGAAGAGCCTATATTTTTTTGAACTAACAATGCAATGTGGTGTATGGAGATAACAAAATGTAGCAATTTATTAAAATATAGACATAGTAAATAGTAAACGAAGCGAAAGAAAAGAAAACCACTCTTAACTGTTCAATAAATTGGAAGTAGCAACTAAATATAACTAGCAATTAAATAGTGTGTAAAAATTATCGTGAACCATGAGAAAAAGCAGTTACTTTGTGCCTAACCAATAAATGATAAACCAAACAATTGAAATGCATTCAATAAGAGCAACAACAACAACAATTAATATATATAAAACTAACTGATATAGAATTACGTATTTAGAGAATCCATAACATAGAACGTAGCGTAGGGCAGCCAACATTGGTGGTTTAACAAGATTCATGTTCGCATTATGAAATTCAAAGTCTATTTATTAATTCTGTAACTACATCTCATTCGACGTTTCCTACTTTTGTTGAGTATAGTTGAGTATTTGTTCCTCTCCTAGAATGTCCTAATATCAGAAATAGGAGAAACAACTGATTTAGCTAAAAAAAAAAAAGGCAGCATGAAATTTTTGATTACAGCTTGAAATCTTTGTTTGTTTTATTGTAGCAAACATGTTAACCTTCAAAGTTATCCTTATTGATATTACAAATGGAGCATGAAGTAGAAAGTGATGATGGGACAGATCCGGAAAACACCCAAAAAAATATTGAAGAATTACAATCTTCACATTAACGCATAACTTATAGCTTGCAACGTATTTAGGGATTTATTGATCGGCTAGATATAATGTATGGTCATTGGTCTTACAAATTCCCAACTGTACATGGGTCCTTAGCTCTCGAGCGGGACACAGCGGATCGACTTGACTAGTTGAAATTTTCGTTAACAGCTCAATAACACCAAAATGGAAATTAAAGAAAAATATGCAAAATAATTTGTACAAGACACACGGAGCGCATTATTTTCGCTATTAGTTCCTAACAGACACACAGACATTTACATTGAAGTACATACATATGTATATGTATCTACAATAATTTGAACTATATATTTAAAGAGAACGCCAAACTGCAAGGCGCTGACGTTGAAAACGAGTATGAAATATAAACAAATAGATTATTGTATTTTTTAGTATCTAGGAACTTAAAACAAAAGTGCAGAATGAATCTGTATTAAACAATAATGGTAGAGAAGAATGGAAATTAAGTACATACGTACTTATATATAGAAATAGAATTATGAAATTACAGAAACGAAATCTATATATGTTTATGACAAATACAAATCTAAAATAAAGTATAAATGATCAATAAAAATATATATATACAAATACATATATGAATACAAAATTCACATTTGGGTTTCGCTTTTCATTTTGAGTTTATTGTATAGTACATAGTTGCATGCTATTGAAAGGTTTAAAGTATTTATTTAGGTGCTACATATTTTCAATGCTTAAAATAAATGGGAGTTGAGTTATTTTGTATGAATAGTGTTTGCGGCTTTACTTATTGCGACGTGTGGATTCGGAGGCTGTTGGTGGCGGTGGAGGGCCACGTTTGTTCATCTCCTCCAGGAAGGCCATTAGGATACTATTGCGATCCTCTTCCATGTGATCCAGCACCAAGTAACTGCAAGAATATTACACAATGATCCATCAATTTATAAAGAGTCTACTTTTTGAGCTTACCGCTTGTCGTTCTTGAGTATATCCTGGATTTCCTTAAGGTGATTGGCATTCTCTTTGATGAGATCGCTGCTCTTGTGTGTAATAAATTTGCACTCCTGCAACAGTTCACGCATTGCCGTTTTGGCCTGCATGGTTTTGTCCTTAATGTAATCACGATACTCGCGTTCGCCTTTGTCCGAGCTGTATTTGAGATACCGCGGATCATCCTTGACTAGTTTCTTGATCTCTTTCCAGGTGCTAGTCAGTTGCATTGTACCAATCTCGTCAAGCATTTCGCGAAACTTTTCGCGTTTCTTTTTCATCAAATTGTCAATATGCTCGTTGAAGATTCTGCAAGAGTTATAACACCAAAAATGAAACATCACAATGTTATAGCTCGTCGCAAGGGAGCTTACCTCTCACGATCATCGCGATCGAGCGTCTCAATTAGCTCCCAGCGATGATCCTTGCGGAGCTGACGCTTGACCTCCTTCCAAGTGAAGTCCGGTGTGCGCACTAGATCCGTCAACAGCGCCGTAAAGTGTCCAATGCACTCGTCGCGCTTATGATGCTCGCGCTCCTTGTCCCGGTCACGCAGATGTCCAGCCAGTGTGCGATGCACCTCCTTCTCACGCTCCCGGATGCTCTGCTCGGCACGAAGCTTGCGCTCGCGATCTTTTTGCTTCTGTTCGGCATCGCTTACACGCTGACGCGCCAGTTCGCTATCTTCGCTACCAGCCCGCTCCTCCGGATCAGTTTCGTCCCGGTGCTCACCCTCCTCCTAGAAATGTAATACGAATATTTGATTTTGAGTTTTCCTCCAAAAAAGCATTATATATCGTGATTTCGCTATCAGGAGCTACTCAAATCGTAATGCAAAATGCAACTAGTGTTGCGAAATGCAATTCTTAGTCATGATATACATATGTTATTCTCACTTACCGGCGTCTCTTGCTTCTTGCGATCCGTCTTGCTGTTTTCCTCCTTGTCCCGTGACGATTTGCGCTCGCGATCCTTCGAGCGACTGCGCTCCCTGCGACTCTCCTTGCGGCTCTTATCCTTTTCCTTGTCCCTGTCCTTATCCCTATCGCGCCGATCAGATTTGCGTTCGCGTTGTCGCTCTCGTTCCCGCTGCTCGCGAAGTTCACGCTCGCGGCGCTTCTCCTCCTTCATGATCTGCAAATAATGCTCGAAGTACTCCTCGCGATACATAGATTCGACTGCCCGATAACGAGGATCCGATTCGAATTTCTTCTTGATGTCGTACCAGCGCGTGTGGCGCTCAATGTCATGACGCTCCCGCAACATGTCCAAGAAATCCTTGCGTATCTAAAGATTCGAATAAGGAAATTCAACATGACAGCCATGCGGAAGAGAACAGAAATTTGTTTAAAAAATGGAATTAGTTGCGTCTTTGGCAGTGGTGTGAATATAACTTAAAACTTAGCTTCAACTTATGGCACTAACTTAACTTCACTTAATAGCTAGACATTCTTAAAACTTATAAACATAGTTACACGCTGTGCTTTGCTGCAAAAGAAGTGTTCGATTAGTTTTGTAAGAGACGTAGCTGAAAATAAATGTTTTGATTAGTTTTGGCCGTTCTATCCGTTCAAGAAATACAGTCTGCGGCCAGTTCTAAGCCGAGAAAACAGACAGTAACGGAAATTAAACAACATGGCTAAGCTAAACTTGCTTTTTACTAACAACGAAAGTATTTTTTTTCTTTTTTAAAACAAACAATAGTTATATATTTGGAAAGTGAAACTGGACACCTAATATACTAAGTCAACATTAATGGAAAAGCGAAACTCGCTGTTAGTTCTAATTTAAACTATATTGTCTGAGAAAGTAAGTACGTTATAAGTACATGTGAAATATTATGCAATGATAATGACCTATCAAAATAGCTTTGCAAGAATAAGCAACAAATTTATTGACTGCCCTGTATTTCCTCTAGGATTTCACTTGGCCGTCTCTTGGGATATGCTTCAGCTGGGCCGAAGTGCACAGTTCATAAAACTAAAGTAAACATACCAAATACATAAGATACAATAAAGTAAATACTATATGTGAGGCACTGAGAGATTTTCAACGTGCTGTGCCGTTGCCAGAAGCTTGTGAGAGCAATGTGAGAAAGATCAATTGAGTGAGAGACACACAGACAGAGAGAGAAAAAGAGCGACTAACTTTTAAAGGCATTTCTCACCTTGCTCTGCACAGGCTTACATTGGGGATAATTGGTTTTCCTGTTATGGACGCTGCCATTTACAAGTTTTGGTAATTTGTAAAACAAAAAGACATATTGGTTTAATTAAATTATGCATTATTATTCATACTGTTTGCTCAGCCTCGAAGCCACCTGAACACGTTTTGTTGTTGTTGTTGTTGTTGTCATTGCTGGCCGTTCTGTAATGGTTGTTGTTGCTGAGTGGCTGCTCCCGCTTCCAATAGCCCAATACATTGAAATTCCAACATCAACATCACATCTTAATGCATAAATAACATCATCACCATCATTGTACATCTATGATCATCATCATCATTGGCACAACATCATTCCTAGGCGACATGTGCGACGCAGGGCGGGGCGGGAAGTGGAAATCACACCAACGATTATCAGGTAATTTTCAGATTTTTGCATACCTTTTGATATTTAGTGATTGTTTTTTGTATTGTTTTGTTTGATTCCAAATTTGTTTCTTATTTGCAGAAAAACAAACTTTTTTGTAAATTTTTTTTTTGTTATTTTGAACTCACCACACAGACAGATTGCAAGCGTGTGCGTGGTGAACTTTGGCCGGGAACTGGGACCATGACCATGACGACGACAACGATGGCGACAGGAACAACGGCTTTGTGTGATTTTGGTGTTTGCATTTGTTGGGTGCTTTTGTGCTGTAATCGGTTAGCTAGTAGCTAAAAAAAACTTGGTCGTACCGAACCACAATTTGCAATATGAACTGGCAACCGAACCGGTCAGGGGCAATCGTTCAGATCAGGGGGATCGGTTCATGTTGTTCAATTAACAAAAATCAATAACATTATGTAAATACGTTTGATATACAAGTATAATGGTAAGTCAATAACATATATAACAATAGATATGCATATGGATATGGATACGTAAGTGGGCAGCCAGCCAAGCGACATCAACACATACCTGCTCTTTCCTCAGCTGCTTGTCCTCCTTCTCGCGTCGACGCACCTCAACGATAAATTCATTGAACAAACTCTCGCGCTCGCGCACCTTCTCTATGGCACGATAACGCTCCTCCTTCGCATTGCGCTGGCTAAACTCCGAGAACGAAGATCTACAATGAAAAAGCACAAACATAATTAATTATACAACACTATTATTGGTTTTATTTTGCTATACTTACTTGCCGTGCAGCTTGGCTTCTTCCATGAGTTTGCGGAAGTCGTCGCGCTTCTGTCGCATCTTGTTGCGTTTCTCTTTGCGCTCCTCCTCGGCGCGATCCTTCACATACTTTTCAAATACCTGTTTGCGTTCCTTCGATGTTAGCAGCAAATAGCGCGGATCGAACACAATTTTGTGCAGCTCCTTTTCCCAGGTGCTGAATGCGGACACATCCTTTTCGCGCAACATCTCCTTGAACTGAGTCACACGTGTTTCCAGCGGCACCAGAGCGCGCTCCTTGGCCGCCCGCTGCTCAGCCTCCAGTACTGCGTCTTCATTTTTCTTCGCCTTGGTAACTGTAGTGGTTAGCAAATACGATGTATACATATAAGATTACTATAAATATGGGTTTTATGTATCTAAAATACTTAAGTATTGGAATATTAGCTGTATATTTAAAAACTAAAATCTTAACAATGCGTAGATCGTATCATATGTATAGAACATATAAACATATTTCTTCTATTAAAACTGTCTATATTTTTCCTAATATTTCTTTTTCTTTTAATTTGAGCTGAACATTAGTGAAATAAATAAATATAATGTTTTGCTCGACTTACATGCGCGTACTCGCTTTGTGGGCACCTCCTCCACGCTGGACTCGGATTCGGTGCGTATTTTGATGACCTCATCGTCGTCATCATCATCAGGCTCTATGCGCTGCACTTGCTGCGGTGGCTGCGGTTGCGCCTGAGTCAGCTTATCCAGTGCAGCTGCATTTTCGCCGGACTTTTGATCTGCCTCAATGGACTTCTCCTCTGCCGTTTTCAGCTGCTCGGGTCGGTCATTAACCGCCTTGTCGACATCCTCACGATTCATCAGATCCTCGGGCCGATCCCAGACGGAAGTGCGCGTCGATGGATTGTAGAAGAAAACACGCGCATCGCCCGTCCAGACCACACACCAGGGTGTGCCTGCAATGGGCGTACTGGTCACCGGACGTGACTTGTCCGTCTGCTTAGCAGTGGCAGCTGCTGCTGCCAGTTTCTTTTGCTCCTCATCCTTCTTGCGCTTCTCGTCTGCAGCTTTCTTGGCCTCCTTCTCGAGAGCTGCGGCTTGTGCTGCCTTGTTGTTTTCGTTGTTCGCCTTCATGGCTGCCGCTGCAGCTGCGTACGCCATTTGCGGATCAAAGCCGGGCCCGGCACCAGGCGGCATATGCATCATCGGATTGGGTAGCAAGTGGGGCGGCATGCCACCGGGCACACCAACCGGCGGTGCCTGTGGTGCCGCACCCGAGTGAGCGGCCATGCGTGCCGCTTCCATGTCGCGCAGTGCTTGCGGTTTCTCCCACACGCTCTCGCCGCGCGCCGCATGGAAATAGTAGGGTCGGCCATCGGGCGCGCGGTGCTCGGACCACTCAGCTGCGCGGCCAATGACCGCAGGATCTATTACCCCCGGCTTGATAATCAGATTCTTAGCGGGCTTATCCTGGGACGACATAGGCGGCGCATGCATATGCTGCTGCTGTTGTTGCCAGGGCGGCACGCCAACGCCCCAGGGACCGGCTTGTGGGGCACCTGGAAAGCCGTATGCCGGCGGTGGCATGCAGAACGGCGGCGGTTGACCAAAGCCCGGCGGAGCCTGCATGCCGGGCGGCTGCTGAAACATCGGCGGCGGCTGCTGGCGCACATTTGGCGGCGGCTGGCTGAGCAGCGGGGCCGCTGCATTTGGCGGTGGTTGATTCAACAGATGCGGCGGCGGCTGCGATGTCAAATGCGCGTGTCCCGGCACAGCTGCTGGTGCTCCAACTGAAGCAGCCGGCACATCTGCACGTTCGTTCGTCTCCGGCTTGGCAGCTGTATTTGGCTGGCGTTTGGCCAGCTCCTCGACCTCGATTTGTGTCATTATTTTGATGTTGGGACCATCGGGTCGCGTCCATGTTGTCTCACGCGTAACAGCGTGATAATAATACGAACGACTATCTTCGGCTTTTGTTTCGACCCAAATTTCCGGCGGCTGCGACCCACCATTGACAACCGGCGGTGGTTGATGGTTGGCCATATGCTGAGGCGCCTGCTGCTGCTGCTGCTGCTGTTGTTGTTGTTGGTGCTGCTGTTGCTGTATCTGCATCTGCGTATGTTCGCCGATGGGACGACCGCTAAACGCATTGAACGGCTTTGTCCTGGAACACATAGTTTTCGCATCACTACACGTATTAATATATATTAGCCCGTTGCCAAGCACTTACCATTGTACATCCTTTGGTTTTTCGTTAACAATTGCCACCCCGTTTGGGCCATCTTGGCCAGCAACGGAAGGCTTGCCATTAATGGCTGGTGGTGATTGCATTTGGACGTCATGCGGACCTGGACTCGCTCTATCCGCATCCATGCTTTCGTCTAAACTCGTTTCCATTGCACAATTTATCTCACGATACACTCTATTCAATTAACATTTGCAAGAAGTTCTGAAAATTTTTTCCACAACTTTTTTTTGCCGCTATCGATAATTATTGACTGCTTGTTTTCTTTTGTTATCGATTCCGGCTTGTTAGGTGGCAGCCTCGCGCATCGATTTAACGAAGAAACCCTGTATCCACTAGCGAAAAAGAAAAGATACTGCAAACTCAACATTTAAATATGATGAGATTTTATCTTGAAGGTAGCAAATAGAAACAGTTAGCTTGTAATTCTGGTTATAGGTATATTATTTTTTGATCAACATTTTAGTTATTTGTAATGTTGGTTCGTTCAATCAATCATATCATCAAAAAAACGATTATTTTTTCTGCCATCACTAATGCTGCGCAGCCATATAAATAGGGATATACATGTATGTGAGGATATGCACTTGAGTTGAGTGCGTGATATGGAACCATTGGAGACCGATGAAGAAAATCGGTCCACTTGACCCACATACACAAACCTAATTTATTTCCGTGGCTAAATACATAGCTATTAAAATTCAGAAATTAAACTTTTAAAAAAGTATTTCTCATGCCAAAAATTATCCATAATTTTCTAAAATATAACTAACAATGATTAATATTCAAAAATACTGATTACTCTTACGTATTTATATAATTCGTTTCCAAAAAATGTATTTCTAAATAGTTATTTAATAATAACAAATATCCAGATATGATCGCAGAAGCTTCCTTATGCAACTTTTGCACAACTTCATTAAACCCTTTTTACCCATTATAAATTGGGGTTCAGGTTCAGGGTATAAAAAGGATATCAACCATACTTTCGCTACTTGATTCAAGTCTGGAGACCCTCATTAAGTGTCTCTAGTAAAAAATCGGAGACCACTGTAGCTTTTAATGGGAATTTCATAGATTATATAGCGTTAACAAATTAGCAACCAGAAATAGTTATTCAGCCTCAAAGCGAAATGGTCCCTCATCGCAAGAAGTCGTTGCTAGGAGGCATTGCGTTCATGTACTATCTGATATACGTGGTGCAAACCAAGCCCCTGACTGGCTCAAAAAATTACTGTAGAATGAATTTGTGCAACGGCACCAAGCATGTCGCCTGCGGAATGAAACCCGATGTAAGTATCGCCAGTTTTTTGGGTCACAAATACCACTTTACGATACTCCATTCGATACGCCGTGTCCACAGCAATACGGCAGCGATTGCGCAATCGATGCTGATGTGGTCGACTTGACTTTAGAGACAGAGACGGAGATAGTGAAGCGTTTCAATGAACTGCGCAATAAGGTGGCACGGGGCGGCTTTAATAGCCTGAGTGGCGCCTCCCGCATGGCCACCATAGTGTGGGACACGGAGCTGGCCTATATTGCTGAACTGAATGTGCGTAAATGCAAATTGCAGCGAGATGAGTGCCGCAATACGGCGAAATATAGAAATGTGGGCCAGACTATCTCCTATCGAGGACTCAAGGGAAACATTGAAGAAGTTGTGGAAATCGTTAAGCAGCAAATCACAATGTGGTTCAACGAGGAGAAAATCACCACAATGGACGATATTTCGAGCTTTAAGGGACCACATCGGTAAGATATGTATATGAAACAATGGCGTAGGCAGGATTTTGTTAAGGGACGTATGAAATTAAAAATTATTTCCTTAAATATTGATACCTAAGCCACTTTCGCCTACGCCAATGTGTACTTAGACATTGTACATTGTGCTCTCAATTGTAGCATTCCCAACGAGAACTTTTTGCAACTTGTCCTCGAGACTGGCCACAAAGTGGGTTGCGCAGCTCTGCAACAGTCCAAAAATGATTGGCTCCAAACGTATTTGACCTGTAACTACGCTGAAGCGCCCGTTAAAGGCAAGCCTATCTTCCATAGCAGTACTCGCCCTGGGGACGGCTGCAAAACGGGAAAAAACCCAACATATGAATATCTTTGCAGCGAAAATGAGTACACAGACAAGAATGCCTCGTCAATAAAAACCAGGGTTGCGGCTAAACATAGTAAAGGAAGAAAAATGCATTCCCCCTCAAGAGTTCGACCCAGAAGTCCTCCCGTTGAAGAAGATAAACCTGAAGCAGACAAAGAGGAAATTGCGGCAGTTGACAAAGAGCCCGACAAGGACGATAAGGATAAGGACAAGGATGACACTGCGGTGGAAGAAACAACTGGGAATACTGACGTGGAAGAAACAACTGGGAATACTGCCGTGGAAAATGTAACTGAAGGTAATGAGAATGCGCCAACAGACAAAAGCGAAGTACATAGTCGCGAAAAAGAACATGATATGTGGCGGGGCAAGTTCGACAGATTCCTGGAGAAGCTAAATAATGCATCGACCGCAGCCCAACATCGCAATATTGTGATAATAACAATGAACCATGAAGTGGACGTTGATAAGAAGCCAGGAGATGGAAATGCCGTAGACGAACTACTAGCAACACGCACGAGAAATATTCAGAAGGCTATCAATAATCGCTCGGGACCCCTTCGCAATCGTGGCATATCATATACACCTTTAAAAGACAGTCGCAAGGTCACTTCTAGAACCAAAAGAACCAAACACCATCGCAGTGGCGTTGCTGTTTGGCGTACGGTTCGCCGCTAACCAGGCAACATTTTTCATAAACTCTTACAACAATATAACTATCAATATATCAGTTTACGGTATTATTTTGGGTATTGATTGTTGAATGTATTTTATTTCATACATTTTTATAAGTTATTTGACGATTAGGTATATTGAGGTTATGGGGTTATTATACATGTAAACGGTGAAAGTTCTCTTGAGCCACGGTTCCATATATAGCTCTTAATCGAAAAAGAGACAGCACTTTAGTACGACTTAAAAGGTAAGTTATAAGTTATAATATATAAGCAAATAAATAGGGGCTCGTAACGTAGACTTAAAAGTAGTTTGCGCCATCGATATATGTATTTTTGCTTGTACATTATTTAAACATAATATTACAATACAAAATATATGTATTTTTGCTTGTACATTATTTAAACATAATATTACAACATATTCAAAATTATGTCGCTGAAAATTTACATTCCTTTCTTATACATGCCAGAATGAAATTATGTTCATTAACGATTTTCTTAAATGTCTTATTAAAGCTTTTTCTTAAAATACTTTGCTAAACTGTTTTGTGTGAGATTGTTGAAGATGAGTTTATAGTATAATCGAAATACAGAAGTGGTATATTAAAGCGGATCCAATTGCATATGATTCCATACACCATTCAAGCGTACTTGCCCTTCACGCAAATGCTGAAGCAATGAATCAGCAGTCATGACCCCTGTAGTATTGGGCGTTCCCGGCGGCTTGCACAGGATTTGGTGGCGATCAAAACGCCAGAGTGTTTTGAACGTCTTGTTGCAATAATTGCAGAGAAGTTCCTCATCCTGATCGAGTTGAAGACTCTCTTGCTGGTAGGCTGAGCGTTGTGCAGTTGTCCACTTAGGTTCCGGCTTGATGAGCAAATGGGTCTTGTTTTTGCGCTGCAGCTCCTCCTGATGATTGTAGCGTATGTGATGGTACATCTTAGACATGCTGGTCTTGGTGCGTTGGCAGAGGCTGCACTTCAAATACGAGCGATATGGAAGATGCTTGAAGCAATGCTTTTGCAGCTCGGAGCGTTTGGTGGTTTGCATAAGCTCGTGGCATTGCAGGCAAATGCTCTGTCGATCCTTGATCTTAAAACTGTTCTCGATTATGTTCTCGAAATTGTGCTTCTTGAACACGTGGCTACGCCAGGCATCCATGGATTCAATCTCCTTACCGCACTTTGGACACAAATACGAAATGAGCTTCGCTAACCCAGCGGCAGATACATCCATTTCACCGTCAGGTTCGGGCGTTGCTGATAAGCGCCGACGTTTGGCCGGCCATTTTAGATCTGGATCAGTTTTTGGCTCGCCTTTCATGTGTTTTTTTAGGTTATCCACCTCCTCCTCGCCCAGCGCATCGATTTCAATAGTCATCACTTCTTTATTTGGTTGGGATCCAGCTTCGGGCTTCACTTTTTGATCAGTGTCCTCTGGCTGATCTTCAAAGAACTCCTGGCATAGGGCATCCAAGCCCATCTCAAGTTGCATATCCTTCGTCTGGTGCTGCTCCTTCTCCATGCGCACAATGTCCTCGTAGGCATCCAAGCAGCGATCCAGCGCCTGTTCGCTGGCATTGGGTTTAGCTTTGACCGCAGTACTTGCTGTCGACGTTGCTTCTTCCGGCACCTCAGTCTGCAGATCAATGTCCATCAGTGCCTTCTCCAACAGATCATTGCGCTGGCGCGGGCTTACGCATTTGGCTTGCTTTGCTGCCTGTTTCACCGCCTGGTTTCGCATCACATGCTTCAACTTTGCCTCGTACCTTTCAATCTGTTTCAAATGTTTGGTTAGCAGATGCTCGTTAAGTGCCCGACGCCGTGTATACGCCATATCACAGTATACACAGCGGTAAGTTTCACGATAGTCCAGATGCATAAAATAATGATACTGCAGCAGAGCAATGGTTTTGTGGGCATTCTCCACCCACTTAAAACACACCTGACACTCGTGGAAATGCTCATCGATTTGAACGAACTTGAAATCAGCATATGTCTTCTTAAGGTAATCGTGCTTCATGTTCAAGTGCAGTCGCCACTCAGCTTGGATGCGAAAAGCTCTACCGCACTCAGGGCATATATATACCATGTGATTGTCCAGGCGAGCATTAAGCTTGCTTTGCTCATCGCTCAACACGGTACTTTGTGACATTATTAGCTATAATATGGGCAAGCAAGCCAACAAGCACAAATAGTCTATAAAATTATTGAATATGGCTAGAGATGGAAGTGGCGGCGCTAGAGTAATTGTTAGATGTCAATTAATCGATGCGTGACTCTCGTATGGTCACATTGACTGACAAATATTATGAGATATTGAAATAAACCAGTCAGCACAATAATTAAGTACACCTTCAAATTACTGAAGCACGAATACATATATTCTTTAAAAGATTTTTAAGCCAAGCAAATATTGACTTATATTACAATATTTTCAAAGGCGCAACTTTCTTAAGATATCGGTTTGCAAATATCGATATTTACACTCGATGTCAACGCCAAGCTTATCGGCCGGGCAGCAACTGCGTTGACATTAAGAAATAAGTAAAATAATTATTAATTTCACAATCTGATCATGTCGAGTGCACCAAAACTGACGGTAAGTGAAAAAGCGGATCACTCCCGAAATCTTTTCACAACGAACTCAATTGCATTCCAATCTCAGTCCGGCAGTAGTGCCAGTGCAAGTACCACGTCCGCAAATCCTATAACGTCCACCTCGGCCTCAGGCAGTGGTAATGTGCAGGAGTTTAAGATTCGCGTGCCCAAGATGCGCAAGAAGCATCACGTAATGCGCTTCAATGCCACGCTCAATGTGGATTTCGCCCAGTGGCGCAATGTCAAGTTGGAGCGGGAAAACAACATGAAAGAGTTTCGGGGCTTCGACGAGGATCAGCCCAAATTTGGTGCTGGCTCCGAATACAATCGTGACCAGCGTGAGGAGGCGCGCCGCAAGAAATTTGGCATTATCGCTCGCAAATACAGACCAGAGGCACAGCCCTGGATATTGAAAGTAGGTGGCAAGACGGGCAAGAAATTCAAAGGCATACGGGAGGGTGGAGTCGGCGAAAACGCCGCCTTTTATGTGTTCACACATGCCCCAGATGGTGCCATCGAGGCATATCCGTTGAACGAGTGGTATAACTTCCAGCCCATACAGCGCTACAAGTCCCTGTCGGCGGAGGAGGCCGAACAGGAGTTTGGCCGCCGCAAAAAGGTGATGAACTACTTCTCGCTTATGTTGCGTAAGCGGCTACGTGGCGATGAGGAGGAGGAACAGGATCCCGAGGAGGTCAAACTGCTAAAGGCCGCCACCAAAAAGTCGAAGGAGCTCAAAATCACCGACATGGATGAGTGGATTGACTCCGAAGACGATTCCGACTCTGACGATGAGGAGGAGAAGAAGAAAAAGGAGCAAGAGGATAGCGACGATGGTGCTGCCAAAAAGAGTAAGGGCAAGGCCAAAAAGGGTGCCGACAAAAAGAAGAAACGCGATGTGGACGATGAGGCCTTTGAGGAGTCCGATGACGGTGACGAGGAGGGGCGCGAAATGGACTACGATACCAGCTCCAGTGAAGAGTAAGTTGCTAGCAAACATTTTCTTATGCAATTATCACGCATCTACAATTTGGTAAAAATGTGATGATTTTTATAATTATAATTATTATTTATCCAAGGGGCAACAATAATATCTTTCTGAAACTTGTTATAGTGAGCCCGATCCGGAGTCTAAGGTGGTCAAGGACATGAAAGGCGTTGCTGAAGAGGATGCACTGCGCAAATTACTCACTTCCGACGAGGAGGAAGATGAAGAAAAGAAAAGTGATGAATCGGACAAGGAAGACGATGAGAAAAAGAAGAAGAACAAAGAAGAAGCCGCCAAGGACAAAAAGAAGAAGAAGCAATCGAAAGACGACAAGAAATCAAAAACAAATGGCAGCGATTCATCAACGGATCTTAGCTCAGATAGCACAGATAGCGAAGATGATCTCAGCAATGGGTCGTCCAAAAAGAAATCGGCTGCCAATAAAGACAAGGAAAAGGATAAGGATACTGCCAACAAGGCCATCGCAAGTGGCAGCAATACAAGTAAATCACGCTCGGCCACTCCTACTCCAATGAATGACAAACGCAAAATGAACAGCTTGCCCAGCGATCTCACCGGCTCGGACACCAGCAACAGTCCTAGCAGCACGCCCGCCAAGCGCCCCAAGAGCGAGCTGAGCAATTCGATGCCATCCTCATTTGCGGGCGTTGTCAGCAACAAAGTGGAGTGAGTATTGCATTGCATATTCTCTAAAATGTGTGATTGCTGATTGTATTTGTTTTTGCAGGGATTATGGTATTACTGAGGAGGCAGTGCGTCGCTATCTCAAGCGCAAACCCTTAACAGCTACTGAGCTGCTGACCAAGTTCAAGAACAAAAAGACAGGTGTTTCGAGCGATCGTTTGGTCGAGACCATGACCAAGATACTGAAAAAAATCAATCCTGTCAAACATACCATTCAGGGCAAAATGTATTTATGGATCAAATAATTAATTCGCATTACTTTAGTTACATGCATTGAATATTCTGAATTGTCAGTGCGTGAACATAAATTTGATTATTATATTAACAAAACATTATTAAAAACTTGCATTCATCATCATGCATCATATTTGAACTCGATTTGAATCGACATACATAGTATCTAATTTCACCGTTAACGCCATTATAAACAAAAGAGAAGTGCTGGGCAACGTCTGAAAATATCGTCAATAATTCCGATATATTTTGGAGCAGAGAAAAATAATAAGTCTCCCGCAATAAAAGAAGCAATGTACTTCTGATAGGTATTCTTTACTCTGAGAAATTAAATGGTAGATGTTTAAATTTGTTTGCTTATATTTAACGACCGTTTTCAGAAACATGTAAGTTATCTAGAAAAAAGCAATAGAAAATAACAATCGATATATTTAAATAGTTGTAGAATTGAAAATGGAACATTAATTACAGGAACTCATGTATATAAAAATAATTTTCAAAACATAAACTTAAAATGAAAAGTAGCAATCGAAATCATTGCACAGATATGAATAATGATACGGGAGTTCCCATAATTTGGAAATAGCGATGCATCGATTGTGTACACTGTAAAAGCATCGATAGTACAATGGTCACACTGATCAGTCCGAGCACTGCGCTGAATTCTAATCCACAATACATCTTAAATAAGCAAAGTTAAGGTCCTGTAAAATGTGTTATCAGCAATATTACAACAATTGCCGTTCCATTTGTTAAATCTCACAAGTGGTGGTGCATGAGTAGTGCTATAAAATCACAATAACCTGCAACGCAATTGTGATGGCGACGAGTACGAGCGAAAACGAATGAGAATGAACGAGTGTTAAAAATAAAAAAAGCGTAAAACAACGACCAGCAAACAGTTGCAGCAAAATTAAATATAATTATCAAAATAAACAAATACAAGTGAGTAGCTGCACTGCAAATTGTATCGATTGTAAAACGCCAGCACCAGCTGGTTTCTTGGATAAATTAAAGCGCATACCAACACAGACACACACACACCCACATACACTTATGTGCATGTGTGTATACATCCGACAGAAAGCATAACAAAAGCATACGCAGTTCAAATCAAGCTTTTCATTGTGCATGCTTTAATTGTCTTAATTATTCAGCGATTGGCCGTGCGTAGTACCAAGTTTTTTCACCTGTTGGCGCATGTTTTTCCTTACCGGGCATTTACTGTAGCAAAAACCTTGCCACTGGTGCGTGTGTAAAGTTCAAGGCGGAGTCTATGTGTGTGTGTGTGTGTGTGTGTCTAGTGGGTGGCGCGTCGAACTACCTGCCTGTGCGTGTGTGTGTGTGTGTGCGTGTCCTTGTTCTCAGTGTCATTTTTTCTTTGCAATCGAAAGGGATAATGAGGCTTGTGATAGCTTTTCTAGCTAGGATTCCTTACCCACTCATAAGCTGCCAGCAATTAATATATATATATTAATAATAATAATATATATATATTTAAGTTTACATATGTTCGTTCGCTTTGTGTGTTTATTTATTTATGCACAGATTACATTTTTCTATTTGCGCATACAATAAAAAAACAATGTCACGTTCGCATATGTATTGGTTCGCTTGGGGCACGATGTGTTAATTACATGTGACGTTCTTTATTTAATTATGCATTTAATACAAAAATTAGTGACATTTTTGCGTTAGCTACATACATGTGTGTATGCCAAATGTATTATCAGCTTGGATTATATTCCATATAAATTTTCCACGCTTATTTCGTAGGTCTGCCTGAAACGGCAAAAATGCAATTACAAATTTGAGTTCTGTTTGAGCGTTATCGTTTATGGCTGCCGATGACTCATTTCACTTTGCCGGCTGACCAAAGCTTTTCACTTGCGTTAGTTTTAGCTGCGGCATCAGCTGCTGTTATTTTGAAAGCATTTCATTTGAGCAATACATTATGCAGCTATAATTGATAAATGTTGCAAGATTTCAATTGATACAAATCAAGCTCAATCATAACAAAGCTTCGTGATGCGTTTTTTGCTTGTCAGCTATAGTTAGATAGATATAGGTTTTTTGATGGCTGGGATGTCTTATCGCTATATTCAGAATGGTCAGGAAGTGTGATTAAGTCACTAACGATGCCACTATCTACCTGTGAATTGCATCGTAACAAATTATATATCAAACAAGTAAAAAGCACAAGAAAATCGATGAATACTAAAAAATAGTAGAAATGTTGAGAAATCGGTCTAAACAGCCTATTATATAAGCTGCTGGCTGTAGCGAAATGAAAAGAAGTTCTAAAACTATCGCTCCAAGTGCCAGCACTAAGGATTTGTCAACAAACAAGGAACAGCTGATTGCGCGGCCACGGGACCACAGGAAAAAAGCATAGAAAAAGAAAACAAAAAATTGAACGCACAGACACACTCACACAGAAACACACATCGTTTATCTTATCAGCTGGCAATGGCGGGCTCTGGCCGACGCTGTTTGTGTTTGTGTTTGCTTTGAGTTGAGTTTGCGTTTATGGATTCTGATTTTAGCTCTTTTATGCACTTGTTTTGCAGGCCACCGAAAAACACACGAAGGTACACATCCGCCCAGATGAGACATGCGAATAGTGCAAATGGTAACAATTACAAGCAGCAGCAGCAGCCGAAGCCGAAGCAGCAACAACCAACCCAAACAATAACAGACAAACAACAGCTTAACAACAGCAGCAACAGCAGCTTTTTTTAGCTTGAGCCGAACTGTTATCGCAGCAGCAGCCGCAGCAGCAGCAGCAGCAGTTGAATCAGCATGGCTAGGAAGCGCTGTCCCACATTGCAGCTGGCTTTGCTCGGACTCTGTTTGATATGCCATCAGGCAGTCGTCGATGGTCATGTGCTCGTCTACAGACGCACCACCACTCAGGCAAGTCAATATTGTAGTTCCCGTCTCGGTTGCACTTATGCTAATGCGTTTCGTTTGTCCACAGCTGATTGAGGAGTTCAACGATTTGCCAGCAACATTCGGACCGCCTATCATTGGCAATAATCTTCGGGTGTTTGTCGTGCCGCCTGAGCTAAATAATGTGTACGGTTGTGATTATTTAAAATTGCCACCGCGCACTGGCTATCCAGTTGGCGCCAGGTTTGTGGCAATTATATCTCGGTAAGCGAACTTGCACTCGAAGAAATTCAAGCCCATATGTGACGAAATCTTTATTTGCTTGCGCAGCGGTGGCAATTGCACATTTGAGCGCAAGGTGCGCGTGGCCCAGAATGCAACGTACTTTGCTGTGATCATCTACAATAATGAAGGCGATGAGTTAGGTACGTTTACCCATTCAAAATAGACAAAATAGGTATATAAACTAGGACCGATTAAAAAGTGGTATCTTCCACCATTAGAAAAGTTAAGTCGCTATAATCTACCAGTCTCAGTCTCAGCTCTACAATATGTGTACATATATTCTCTCAAAAGTGCTTAGCTCTGAGTTTTGTGGCTTTTATAGAGTATCTCACTCTGAGTAAATATCGGACCTTATGTAGATTAGTTTAGTACACGCTGGTCAAGCTTATGTACTATACCACTTCTATAAGGTTATCGAAAGCACAAACATATAGTATTTTTAGTACTTGAGGTAAACTATTCTATACCGAAGCTTATCATATGCCTTTTTGATGTATTTACAGAACAAATGACCGCCAACAATGCCTCTGGCATACACATACCCGCTGTTTTTGTGGGGCTTACCACCGGCAAGACATTATTGTCGTTCTTTACGCCTGAGGTGGTGCTAATCATCAACGACGAGCTGCCCTTCAATATCAACACACAGCTGATATTGCCATTCTCCATACTGATTGCATTGTGCTTTCTCATTATGGTAAGTCATTCGCTTAACTTCCATTGATTATTTGCCCGTAACCTCATCTGCTGCTTTGCTTGTTCAGATTGTCTACATGATATACAAATGCATACGGGAGCAACGACGTTTGCGTCGCTATCGATTGCCCAAGAGTATGCTCAAGAAGATACCCGTGCTGCGCTATACCAAAAACAATACGAGCATCAAGTATGAGACCTGTGTCATCTGTCTCGATGACTTTGTCGAGGACGACAAGCTGCGCGTCCTGCCTTGTTCGCATCGTGAGTGAACTTGCACTCGAATTGAAACAGCTGCCCGAACTAAATCGTGTATTCTCTTGACTTGCAGCTTATCACAGCCACTGCATCGATCCCTGGCTAACAGAGAATCGACGCGTCTGTCCCATATGCAAGCGGAAGGTTTTTACGAAGGGCGAAGCTCGTGCGAGTCGGAATCGACAGCCTTCATTAGATAGCGTCACCGATACCGATGATGATACCACGCCACTATTGCAACAACAGCCGCAAGCGGCAGTTGCAGCAGCGGCCGCCGCCAGTGGCAGCAACAGCGCCAGCATCAACTCTGCATCATCAGCTGCCGGCGCTACAAGACACGGCACATTTCGACGCGGCGATTCAGGGCGCCAACCCACCGCAGCACAGGAATATCAAAGCTCCGATGACGAAAGTGGTGCGTGAAACATTTAATATGCAAGCTCTCAAAAAGAAGCTTATGCTTGATTTAACTATACTAGGTTAAATGTGTGAAATGCTAATTTGCACTTTGCATTCATATATTTTTGGTCACAATTTTCGATACTCCGCCCGTTTCTGCCAACTTATCTGTACATTTGATAGCTATCGCTATTTATTGTTGCATAAATTCATATTTTTCGTGTGAACGGAACTAATATTGGACTCGAAGTCGGAATTTTAAATTGTTGTCTCAAAAAATTACACATTTATTGTTGATAAATTTCGCAAATTTTATGAACCTTTAGTTTTTGATTCTAGCTGTAAAGCGTTTTCTTTTTTGTTTTTATTTGCGCCACGCTTATCATTATACTATATAGAAAGCTCTATTAGACTAGGCGAACTTTTGATCAAGAACACGCCATCATTTTATATACCCGCAACGCTTGATAATTACATTTAAGGGCGTTTCATAGTGAATTTTGTATTACACTCACACACGACATTATTTTTTGCAGCGCTACTGGACTCAAGTGTACTGCAGGCAAATGCATCGTCATCTTTACAACGGCGGGTTAATCCGTTCGATCGGTCACCAAATTTACCGGCTCATTTGGTGGATCAGCTGAACCAACCACGGCGCTCACTATGGTCACGTATGAACTTCAGGTGAGTTTTACCGCATCTTAAAATCCAGTGTGCTCATGTGGTCACTTACTTCACTTTACAGCTTCCTATTTCGCCGTGAGCACGTCGGCATCAGCGTGGCAGCTCCGCCATTTATGGATCATATCGAGTCTGGCATAAGCGAGGCCGCCGTTCGCGGCGTGGCGGAGATTGCCTCAACTGCGGCTATGTCCACACCTACATCGAACAACATACTAAATCCGAATTTAAGCGGCTCCTTCAAGGATGATGACGATATGCCACCACATCGTTCCATATACGAACCCATTGCAATCAATACGCCCGCAACGGAGCAGGGAGCTCCATTGGGTGCAGGTGCAGTTGCTGTTGCTGATTCGGCGTTCCTGCAGACGCCCACCCAGGGTGGCATAGGTGTTGCCGCGCTTCCACATAGCGCCACAGATCGCCATTTTCTCATATAAAGTAGATGCCAGTTAGAGCGTTTAGCTTTTCTAGGCATAGTTCACATCGAGCAGGCAAACCAACTAAAAGAAATCCTTTTTGTAGGTGTAGTCAGTTAGAAGTCGCTTGGAAGCGGCCAGCTGTGGCTGTCAGCTGCTTTGTTTTAAACAATTAACAAATGTTTACCCTTAATATACATTATATATAATTGTAGCTGTAATTGTATTTGTAATCATCATTATCATGCATCGAGGATCATGAATGATTATGGTTTACACCACAAAACACTACATTCATACTTACATACTTACATAATTATGCGTATACAAATTGTGATTTATTTTATATACCTTATATATTAACCTTACTGGCTTGCGTAACTAGAGTCAATAAAAACACACACAAAATTAATTCGAAAGATAAGAAAATACCATTTATCCCTGTATAAAATTTAAATTGTTTCCCTGTTTCGGATTAGATATTAGGATTATTATTTGTTTTTAACCCACACAACTCAACACTCCAAAAAAATCGCTAGCAAAGAGAACGTTTATACAAATAAAGCAACAAAAAGAAACAATAATGCATAATTGTACTATTTGATAAACAATAGTTTTAAAAATGATGTGAAACCCGAAAGTTTTCATTAATAATGATTAATCCATTTATTATATTTTGTATGATGTTACTGTATATTATGCTCGATTTAACTAATTATAAGTTTTGCTGTGTAATATATTCAAATATTTAAATTCAAGGTTTTTTTTAATACAAAAAGTAAAAAATGATATGTAATCATTTTTAATATTTCAGTCTGTGTAGAGATGCCGTTATCAAAATATAAATATAAACTGAAATGAAAGTGCTAGCTTGTGAATATTCTCTCCACAAAATAGCAGAAACAACTGCAACTGACAAAAACTATTCACAACAATATAAATATTGTAAAATGAAATCAATTAAACATAAAGACATAACTTGTGTGTTTCAAAGTGTAATCTAAAGTTAATTTACAAATAAATAAAACGTAATTGATATAATTTAAACGCCATTTATATGGGGCTCCTTAACAGGTCTACAGCAAAATGTGATATTCACAATATTAGTAAAAATCATCTTCAAATGATGACAAATTCTTTTCTTTTTTGATTTCAGTTGAAATCCTTCGACTAATACTTTTGTCTCCAGTGCAAGAATAGATTCAATGGGGTCTAAAATGGATTTACAGTAACTTCCCAATATACCGGACACCCACCAATATGGACATCTAATTACTTACTATTGTCCAGATGAACGATATTGTACTGTACATACATATATATCTTTGCTTACATATTTGAATGACTATAAATGTCTTGTTAAAAATGCTTTCAAACCCTTTGCTTATATGTATGCTATAAAAATATTGTTCAATTATTCCTGAAACTATGCTGTACTATATTCATTACACAGCAAGTACAAAAGCTGATTGCTACGTCAGAAAGTGTAATAATGGACTAAACAAATGTTAATATCATAATACTAAATAACCACATATAATCTTTACTACTTTGGATATTTGTGATTGTGAAAACATGTGAATTTCAATTCTTCTATAAAATCAATTCAAATTACCGGTATATATACCAACACTTAAGCAATGAACCCATTAAAAACACCAATTTCTTACATACATAATGTATATTAATATATAGGTATTTATTCAATTTTTTATTTGCCTCTAGTGGTAGTCAAAAGTGGTTTTTACTGACGTTGCCTGGGAGTTACAACAGTTGTTAAAAGACAAACTCAGTTGCACCTAGTTTTTGATATAGTAGGTATATGTACTTATACTTTTGTACTTGTATAATGAATGCTTTGATTGGTTCGGTTAACTTCTATAGGCCACAATAATAATTGCTACAATTTTCAACGCGCGCAGGGCGTAAAATTTAAATTTAAAAAATAAGAATACAAGTAAATTTTGGTTTTTGTACAAATACAAACGTTTTAATGTATACGATAACTATAAATAGAGTTCATATATTGTATTTAGTTATAATATAGTATTTTATAGTATTGAGTAATGCACAGAAACTTGTCAGCAGCATTGCAGTTATTAGACTAAACAGTTAGCAGAGCTTTTATATCGAATTTCGCTATATGTATGTATGTATACATTTATGTATATGAATATGTGTAAATGTGTGAGTGTGTGCGATATCGTTATCAGTTTTGTTTGTACAACTTGTAAGCATTTATGCATGTACGCATGTGTATGTATATGTGTGAGTCGTTAATGTGATGCGCGTTTTTTTTATTGTAACTAATTAAATTTTAAATTATTACGTTTGTGTATTTATAAGCTATATACAATGTATGCACTTTTCAACTTAATACAATTAACATTAAGAGTCTACGAATCGAACATGGAGGCGCTTCACTTGACCACCAGCGACTGCTTGAGATGCCGCACCAGGCCTGCGCCTATATCCTGCACATCCGGCCACTGGCGTATCACAAAGATTATAAAACAAATCGTCAGAAACGTGGTCAGCACACGCACCCTGTAAACACACACAAGAGCATTGATTAATATACATGCATACCAAATGTATTTCCAGTGTGTTCGACTCACCTTGTTTTGAGAAAGGGCATTATGATGCCGGCAGCGGTGGCCACCAAGAGCAGCACCACTTGCAATATCGTTAATACCACATTGATGAGTTTCACAACCAGGGCGCGAGCGTTCGAGTTATCAATGCCCTCGACGGTGACATATTGCTGCTGCGACATATGCTCCATTTTCGATATCTGTGCGTTTGGGTGCGATTTAATATTAAACGTTGGCCGGCTTATAGCCAAGACTTTAGTATGTCTGGACTTACCCTTGTTTGGCAATTCTCGAGCACTTCGTTGACGTCACGTAGTCTTTCATCGCTTTGGTATTGTACTTTCTCTTCCATGTCAGCAATTGTTTGCTTCAGATTCTCGATTTCATTCTGCAAGCAACAAAGGCACAAGTATGTATATACATATATATATATTAATAGGTCCTGTACAGTGTATTAGTGGGCAAACTGCCAAGCGACTCAACGAACCTGATGCAATTCCGTCAAGTCATTGATTTGCTCCTCCAGTCCCTCGGCCCGAAAGCGTTCGCCCTCGAGAGTGGAGGTCAGATTGTTGAACTCCTTTTGGCTCGTCTACAAATAGTAATAAAATGTAAGGATTAACAGCTGTTCTAAAATGTCACGTATAAGGCATTTCAGTGCTTTCGCTTAAGCTATTTGTTCTCCTTTAATACTATGACTGAATGGAGCAACTAGAACTTACCTCAAGGCGTTCGATTCGCTCCTTGAGCTTCTCGTTGTCGGCCTTGCGCTCGGCCAGTTCAGTTAGAAGGGACTTGAGCACAATGTGGTACTGACTGGCACCCGACTGGCTCTTGCCAGATCTGAAGTTGAAAACGAAAGGAGCACATTACAAAAATGCCACAAATGTAAAAGCTATCTCTATTTACCCCGCTGGAATGCTTTCGCTGGTAACGCTGCTGCACTCACTGCCGTTGTCGCTGTTGAATTTGCCAGTGCCGCTGCCAGCGCCGGTGTTGTTGTTATTGTTACCGCCGCCCGAGCCCGTCGAGGTGCCAATGCCGGGCAGCTGCTGCTGCAAGCGCTCGCTGGCCGCTGCCAGGCCGTCCGAATTTGCCTGCATGGCCTGCAGCTCGGCCTCGCCAATCTGATTGATGTTGTCCGCACTGCCGAATTTGTTCTTAATGAGATGCGCAAATTCGCGCGGCTTGGACATCACCGAGCCGGAGAAGCCAGTGATGCCGTCCCGTATATTCCCGCCCACATTGCGCAGTCCCTGGCCAACGTCGCGCAGCACTTCGCGCGGCTGTCGATGCTGGCTCTTGGCCTGATATTGATGATTCTGCAAGTCCTTGGCCCGCTTCGTATAGTTGTCCAGTTTCTTTTGCAGCTGTGAGATGCTATGTGCGCTCTTCTGGTTCTTCTTCTCGAAAACCGCCTGCAAATAATATTTAGCAACTATTATATTTGCGTTTTGTGTTGGCATTTAAAAAAACATACCTTGATGCGCTGCAATTGCTGTTTGTCGGCGCTGGCTGCGAGTTTTAGATACTCGTTGACATTGTCTGAAAGTGGAATATCAAATGTTATAAGATCTTTTTATTTGGAATGTGTTCACAGCGAATCCTCGACTCAGTTTCTTGACATGGTAGGTTGATTTAAATTTATAATAGCATTAGCTATCGCTCATTCAAGAGATCTTTAGTGCAATGCTAATTACTTTTGAAATTGCAACGGAATTAATTCCAAAGTGGAGTTATTGATAGGCTTTTACGCTTATTCAAACATCTCCCATAACTTTGTCAAAACTTATCCGATTTTCGTGCCCCACGCAGTGTTGATTATGTTTTGGCATTTATTTAAGCTTAAGGCAATTTCGAATTTTCGATTTTTAACTTAATAAGGCCTATATAATCCATATAAATGCCTTCCAATCACCTAAAACTCTTATAATTTTGTCGAAACGGATTCCGAGGCAGTTTTGATCATGGTTTGGCATCTATGAGGATTCAGCATGTAAGAATTTAGCTTTTCTACTAAACATAAACTAAAGTAAGGCCTAGATAGTTCATGGCTTGCAAACATCTGAAACTCTCTTAGCTTTATCAAAACTGATCAGATTTTCATTGCCGATGCAGTTTTGATCATGGTTTGGCTTCTATATTAAGCATTTAAAAAGTGAAATGTCTTGTGCACTCACCGTCTCGAGCGGTTTGCTCCTGCCTGATGGACTCCTTGGTGCACTGTATCTTTGTGTTCAAACGATCAATGGCCTGTACACTGGAGCTGCGCTCGTGGGTGCGTCGATGGTGCAGCTTCTTGCTGCCATCAAACTCATCGGACACGATCGACAAGTAGTAATCCTCGTTGCCCGACAAACGGGAGTCCTCCAAGCCGCTGCCAGTGCCGGCGCTGCCACCGCCACCGCCACCGCCACCGCCACCACCACCACCACCGACGCCGCCAACGACGCCGCCGACAACAAAGTCCGTCATATCATTGCCAATGAGGCCGCTGTAGGCGAGCAGACCGCCCTGATCGGAGCCATGTGTGCGTCGCTGGCGCTCGCGACTGCGCCGCCGGTGCGTGGGGCTGTGGCTGCGAAAGCCGCGAACCGCCACGCCCCCGCTGCTGCCGAGGCTGCCGGTCACCGTGTTGCCGCCGCTGTAGACAGCCGCCTGTGCAGCTGCCACTGTGCTGGACGAGGCCGACGAATTGCTGTTGGCTGTCGTCGACGTGGCCGACGGAATCGATGGACTCGCTGCTGCTGCTGCCGCTGCTGCTGCTGCTGCTGTTGTTGTTGTCGTCGTTGCTGCTGCTGCTGTTGCTGCAGCAGGCGTTGAGTCGCCGGTGCGCTCCTGGACACTGACGAGTTGTGGCGCATAGAAAGTATGTATGTATGTATATATTTATGTAGTTTACGGCTCAAGCTTCAATTGTCAAAGACAGAGACGGAGGCGAGGCAAGGCGAGGCGAACGCAGCAAACGATAACAACAAAACCAATCAAAAGGTAAACAAAACAAATGCCAAAAGAAAAAGAAATGTTCAATTTGCTATTGTTGTTGTTGTTGCTGCTGCGTTTGTAAGCTTGTCTGTGTGCGTGTGTGCATATGTGTGTGTGTTAATGACAGCTCAACAGACAGCTGTGCATCAAAAGAGACAGTGAGAAACAGATAGAGAGAGAGAGAGAGAAAGACAGTGAGATAGCAGAAGCAGCAAAACTCAGCGATTAAATAGCGTTTAAAGTCGCGTCTGCGTTGCTGCGAAAAGAACGTTGAAAATGCGAGCAATGTGTGTGTGCATAATATATGTATGTGTGTGTGTGTATGTTTGTGTGTGCATGCTAGAAATATTTGCTATTTTTAATGTACCTACGTTTATGTATTTGTCTATATTTGTATGAGTGCTGTGTGGCTAGTTGTTGTTGGTATTGCGATGTCAACGGTTACAAAGCTGTTTTGAAGACACAAAAGAAAGAAAAACGAAAACAAGAGGATAATCAACACACAAGTTATAAGCAATGCAACGAACGATAAGCTAAAGCACAAAAAGTCAAAAAAAATGTCAGCAACAACAATAGTACAAGGAAACAAAAACAAACATACATTCAAATAAAGCGCCTAAAAGCACACAACATATATTTGCACTTCGTGAGCTTTTAAGCCACTTGCATGCATAATGTTCGGCTGCCAAATCTCGAAAGTATTACGAAACAAGAAGAGGATAAACACAAAAAACGAAAAGAGTCAAATGATATATGTAAAACAGCTTGAAGCATGGTTGATTTGTAATGTGAGCTAATTTTAGAATTATATTAATTTGATCTCATATTTTGCCAGAAGTTTTCAATAGTTAGAAAGAATATAGTCAAACATTCACTGATAGTCATTGCTTCAAATAGGTCTGATCAAATTAAAGCTTAAATTCATTAAAGTCAATAAGTTACAAACTTTCAATTTCATCAGTCAAAATAATTGGCCTTAACTTTACAGTATTTTGTAAAGAAACTAAAGCATATTTTCTTTGGTTTTAAATATACAGATGATTAAGTTAAGAATAAGTTGCTACAACTACAGCATTTTATAAAAAGTTAAAGAAAATTAGGAAAATATAATATATTTACAATTTAAAGGTGATTTTAACTAAGTTAAACTACTTTAATCTCTTTAGGTTTATTGGATTTTGCACGATACCAAACACAAATTACAAATACTATAAAATCTCTCATCATTATTAGCACTGTCTGCCAAGACAAACGAGCGGAAGTGCCAAGTGATTAAGTCAATTAGATTGGTTATCGTTCTTAGCAACATGGAATCCAAGCCATGCTGATAAGACTGCTTTTGATGAGCATGTCGCACAAATCCAATTATGGGCAAAGTGCTTAAGCTATTAGACTATAACGAGCAGCATTAGGTGCTTGCGGATAGTTTTCAGTTGAAGTTGCGAGCGCTTATTAGATAGTATTATAATTACAATTCAATTATATTTACTTTGCTCGCTGCTTCTGCTGGCTGAGGGGGAGCGACTGATTCGCAAATTGGAACTGGAACTGGAACCGCGGGATGAGCGCAGCGGCTGCAATGGCAGCAGCGTTAGATGATCCCGGCACGTGCTCTGACCACTGGTCACTGGCAACGAATCCATTATTGCATATTGCTGGCAATGATCTGGAGCAGTTGCCTCAATAGCTGCAAAGACAAAAACAAGCATGGCGATTATTGAATATTGTCATTGAGAGATTGAGATTGTGCACAGTGCAAACATAAACAACAACTACGAGGCGATCCGAACCGAACCGAACCGAACCAAACCGAGGCGAGTCCAAAGTCAAAAGGTGAATCAACTTCGCTCGCTGATAATCCAATTCACAATCGCTCAAAATTGGAGCAAATGCCCGCCCGCCCAGCTGCCAATTGGGCATGCCAGAGCATTCCGCATTTCGCATTTCATAACATTTCATAGTGTAGTAATTAAACGAATTTGAAATTCTTCGCATTTTTGTTTGCCAGTTCTATGGGCATGCCGGCAGATTGAAAGCACATGCCGCAAAGAACTGCGAGGGTGGTTCTTACAAATTCTACAAAATCAACAGATATGATATGATATGATATGATATGAGATAAGTTGAATGACATGTGGCCTGATTCTAATTATTAGTTAAATAAAAAAAAAAACAAGTGGCGAAGGATTATCTTCGGCGTGCCGAAGATTTTATACTCTTTTCGAACCTATAGGCAATTTTCACTCTGCCAACTGCACCATTCTAAGAATATTTAATTCATTGCCAGTTGTATAGCAGCTATAAGATATAGTGATCCGATCCGGCCGGCTCCGACCAAAGTGCTGTACATTTGAATAATCCGCAAGGTTAAATGGCGATAGCTTTGAAAACATGGGATTTATTGCCAAAACCGACTTCCAGTTGTATGGCAGCTATAAGATATAGTGATCCGATCCGGCCGGCTCCGACCAAAGTGCTGTACATTTGAATAATCCGCAAGGTTAAATGGCGATAGCTTTGAAAACATGGGATTTATTGCCAAAACCGACTTCCAGTTGTATGGCAGCTATAAGATATAGTGGTCCGATCCGGCCGGCTCCGACCAATGTGCTGTCCCCTGGAATAATAAGTGTCTGTGCAAAGTCTTATCGCGATAGCTTAAAAACTGAGGGACTAGTTTGTATACATACAGACAGACAGACAGACGGACATGGCTAGATCAATTTGTATTGTCATTCTAAGCATACGGGCAGTAACTTTTGGGGGTCGCCGTCGCTTCCTTCTATGCGTTACAAACTTAATATACTATTTTCTATATGAAGCTAATATTAATGTTAATTTCAAAATAACATATAAAATGTAAATGGAAATTGTTTGCATGTGATATGTTTGTTTTGTTAACCAAACAAATTTAAAGAAATATACAATTCAACACATTGTGCACATTAAATATAAAAAAAAAATGGCTTTGAGAGCACTTGCAATAATTCCTGTTATTGGAATTGTTTTTTTACTATTTATAACTATAACTTTTTCATTTGGCTGTGTCGAAGGATTACTCACGAAACGCACCTCGCTGCAGGTGAATGTGTTGTATTGCTGATTTTGTGTACACACACAGAATATATAGTATCTGCTCATATAGAGAGTGAGTAAGGCAGCTCATCGATCAATACTTAAACAATTGGCTGTCGTTAGCTGACGTTGAGTGTATTGTGGGCGCTCAAATGCCTTTTGCCAGATATAAATACAATCTATATATATATATATATATACATATGTGGTAGTGCGAGTGTACCTACATATATACCCATGCACCTGATAAGGATGTTTTTTATGTGCATATGTATATAAGTATTTTGTTTAAAGCTGCTCTGGTGCGCTGAGCCTTATTTAGAATGCAATTCAAGTGTTGTGTACATCGCATTTTGATGCAATGATGAGGAAATGACTGCGTTGCGATGATGGCATACAAAGATAACAATTGTTTATAATTTACAATAAATATTTATTTTACAACTTTGTTGCCAGTCGCTAGCCATATCTCCCCCAGCCACACATGTCTTTATATACAAGTATACATATATAGTACAATGTACATATGCTGCGGTTCCCAAAACGTTAAGTGTGTTGACCAAATTGTGGGCGGCTGTTGGAAAAGTCTACCATGTCAGAAACGGCAGCTCAATTTTCATTTTAAATGAAGCTGAAAATGTGGTTACACTCTGCGAACGACATTTCGCAGAAAAACCATATACCTGTGTGTTTCATAATTAATTCAGAATTCTGTTGTACTTAGAAATAAGCTGGCACTCACTTATATCATTCAATTTTACAGTGAAAATACGATTAAAGTAATAAAGGAATTAAACAGGTAAGACTACTCTAGTCGGGAGTGCCCGACCATATGATACCCTGTACCTAGTCCAATCATGCATTCATACTTACTTTTCAGTGTACAAACAAACTGCAAGCAGTACAAGCAGTTAGCTTGCTTACACTCTGGAAACCTAAGTCTTAGCCAACTTCTGTGTTTATTGTCTTAACTTATTGAAATATTTTGGACATAAAATTGGCTAAATTGAGTGGGGTTTGAGAGATTATGTATAATTAATCATATTTTTTGCCTCTTTATAATATAATTTTCAAATTATGGGCAAAAAATACTAGTCTGAAATCAAAACTGATCGATAACTTTTGAACGGGACAAGCTATCGATCACATGAAATAAACGTGATCTGACCAAGGACTACGGGAACTTATATGCCAAACATGAGGTTTCTAGCTGTTAAAGTCTCGAATATCTGCGGACATAGCTATGGATACTGATCAAGAATATATATACTTTATATGGTCGAAAATGCTTTCTTTCGCCTATAACATGCTTTTGCACAACTTCATTATAGCTAGACCATAATTACGTTTAAGAGTTCAAGCACAAGTTGAATTACCCCTGATATCAGTCATGTTTGAGAGCTGAAGCAACAATATTCAAAACAAAGGCAAACACTGTATGCCTATGAGTTGAAATGCAATAAATTAATAAAATTCCTGGCTAAAATAGCTAAGAACGCAATAACACTTCAAAAATTTGAACTGATAATACTTCTATACTTTCAAATCTAAATGATATACGCATTTCACTTTTAAGTTGACCTACCTCACTGTCACACCCAATTGAAGCCATCTTCATCCAGGTAAGGTAAACAGCGCTTATTTGCATGTAGCTCGTAACGGTTATTTGTGTAATTTTCCATTTGAAACGACTAAACCCATAAAGCTCTTTGACTTGGCACACATTTAAAGTTTCTCTCATTTTCCAACCCAAATGCTCATCTGCAGTTGACTGCGCCCCAGCTGCAAAATAACCCTCTTTTAACCAACCACGTTTTTCCATGGCTACCGCAATAATTTTCTTTCTTTCTTTTTTGTTGTACATTTTAATCATCGCATTTTGTAACCTTTTTTTGTTGTTGTTGGTCGTTGTGCCGTTTTATGTTGCTTTGTTATTTTGTTATTCACCTCTCGCCCCATTCGCTTTCTTCGTTGTTGTCTTGTTTAAACAGCGAGCGAAAAGAAACGAAAAGTAAATAAGCAGAGAAGGCAGCAGGCGCATTGAAATTATAAAAATATGCTATAATGTGTGTATAAAATTGTGTTCAGGGTTAATGCACTCGAGAGCTAGCTCTCTGCTACCCAGACGAGAGGTGTATATTATCACGTTCCAATTAGATTATGTCGCGTGATATGTGGTCGAGTCTGGGTCTGGTTAAGTACAACTGCGACTTATTGAGTGCACTACTTATCAATAGAACAAGTAAGTACATACTGCAAAAGCGGAACTTCCGCATCAGTCTCAAGGCGAAAAGAAAATGTTCTTGTTTATCATTACAATGGGCCAAAGTTCAGACTCAATTACAGACAGACATAGATGATAATTTATACTGAGTAAATATGCATATACTATAATACATAAATACATATATGGCAGCTTGTTGATTTGCATTTATTAGATTCAATTATGTGCTATCGCAGAAAATTTGCTAATGAGTGTCGTCATCTTTGGGTGCTGACCGAGACTTGTTGCCCACATCAGGTTTGTTGTCTGTGAATGTGTGTATGTACAGTGGGTATTATAAGTACACATCCACCCCCAACCCCTCAGCACACACAAACAGTAGAGCATTTGTGAAGGTCGCCGCTGCGGGCATCGTTGTGACTGTGGCAGGTTTATAAATACAAAGAAGCACACAGTAGGATTATAAGTAATGCATAGAATGCATAGATCTATCATTAGAATTGCAATGTGATAAGACGACGACGAAGCAATTTTAGCTTCTTAGAGCTTACTCCAAGAAAGCTTAAATATGCTGCCTTAATTCGCATAAATATTTAAGTATTTAAGTTTAAGCGTATCATAAGATATTCCCTTTTCGTAAATTACACATTTTTCTTGTAATTAAAAAGTAATAAATTAAAAAAATATAACAAATTTGTGAAATATAATCTTGAGCATTGAGAAAGCTTACTATAAGAAATGTTAAAAATTCTGTTTTTTATTCTCTTAAATATAGCTAAATTTAAGTAAGGTTTTAAGAAATAATAAATTTAAAAAATTTTATTTAATTTATGAATTATAATCATCAGAGCTTACGCTATTTACATATATATATTCATATTCATTTTTCGTACAGCACACATTTTTCTTGCAATTAAATAGTAAAAAAATAATAAATTTAAAAAATTTACTAATCATTTGCTATAAAACTAGAAAGTTCTTTTGTGAAATCCACTTTTTTTTCTTGAAATCTATATAGCGTATTAAATGCGCTAGAAAGCAGTTAAATTGCGTCTAATAACTTTTATTACCCAACTGCCATGAAAATTATAGCTGCGAGATTGTGTGTTATTATACCCTGAACCCATTAAAAATGGGTGAAACGGGTATTATGGTTTTGTGCAAAAGTATGTAACAGGCATAAGGAAGCTTCTTCGACCATATAAAGTACATATATTATTGATCAGTATCAACAGCCGAGTCGATCTAGCCATGTCCGTCTGTCTGTCTGTCTGACCGTCTGTCCGTATGAGCACGCGGATATCGGAGACTACAAAAGCTAGAGACTTCATATTTGAAATATAAGTTCTCGTAGTCCCGAGACCGTACAAGTTTATTTTATTTTATCGATAAGTCGTCCCGTTCAAAAGCTATCGATAAATTTCGACTTCAGACCAGTGGTTTTTGGCCATAACTTGAAAGCTATAAGAGCTAGAGGCCTGTATAATCTCGAATATCAGACACATATTACTTTTTTGCATTTTTGAAGGTACGACCTTGAAATTTGGTTTGGTTTTATTTTATGTCCAATTGTATGCCCCAAAAATTTCAATAAGATCGGACAATAAACACAGAAGTTATTTAAGATTTAACTTTCCATTGTGTGGAGCTCAGCGAAAAAGCAAGCTAACCGCTTGCACTGCTTGTACTGCTTGTAGTGCAGCATGTGTGTGTTTAGATCAGTATGAATGATTGTAAGGACTGTGTTCAGGGTATCTCCTAGTCGGGCACTCCCGACTAGAGCACTCTTACTTGTTTTTTTGTAATTTGATTTACCATGTCCAGATGTTGATTACATTTAAATATACATCATTGTTTAAGCAATGCCTCTGCTTATGTAAAAGCTGATAGCAACATGCAACTGGGTTGACCATAAAAGTTAGCTAGGTCAGTCCTAAAGCCAAACATTGAACTTGTCTGACACGTAGCTGACAAATTGGCTTGTTGTTTATGCAAAAGCTAAAAAACAATAACAAAAATTGCAAAAGTTTGCGCAACAAAAAAGTTCAAGTTGTTACTCTAATTGTTGGTTGTTGTTTAGCGTTGAGCAGTAAATTACATTTTGGTTGTGTTTATTGTTGCAGGTGTTCAAATGTCATTTAAGTGTCGAACGCAACGTCAAAGCGACAACGAACGAGTGGAAATGGAGAGGAGCAGGTGGAGAGAAAGAGACACACAAATATAGGCAATGGGGTTCAATTTTGTTGTGTTTGTGCCCTGTCGACTTTGTTCTAATTATACCCCGCATACCAATGTTAAAGAAAGGGTATATTAATTTCGAAAATGTACGTAAATTTTAAGAAATAAAGCGAGTTTACCAAATAATCAAATATTTAATTATTAAATAAATAAATATGCATATGACAAGTTTACTTATCTTAAGCAACAAGCCAAGAAAGGGGCTAATTATTTTATCACAAGAATCATATGATATTTTTCGACTCTTCTATTTACTTTTCAATTGGCACACAACAACATTATGTGTATAAAAATTTAAAAAAAAGAGCAAGATCTTTTTGGGAATATCAAAACTAGATTATTTTACATTTTCCTTCTCACTTTTTTCCCAATTATAAATGCTTATATCTAATCTCTCTCTCTCTCTCTCTCTCTCACTTCGCTTTTAACAAGGTATTTAGTAGCTAACTATTTTAAAATTGTCGTTTTGGGATATCGATAGCCCCCCCCCCTTTTAGGGGCTGCGTGCAGGTGTCAAATGTGGCAGTGATTCACACAGGAGGGGAAACTTCATGAAAATTGCGCAACATTTCGTTGTTGTTGGTTTAGATAAGCGCTTGAAGCTGGCATAATCAACAAAGTGACAAGGTGTCGATTTCCAGCCCCCCGAGAATGCCAGAAGTCCGTCAGCTATAATATTATTATCGTATCTATACAACAACAAAAATGTTTGACTCAAGATATTAAGACTTTTACTTTAGTTAAGAAATAATTCGCTTGCATTTCGTTGATGAGTTTGCAATTGCTTTTTAATTACAAGCCTTGTTATCAATCATACGCCCCATGTTTGAGGACTTACAAATCATTGACAATTCTCTTTATTGAAATCAGGTAGTTGTTTCATATCAGTGGCAAGATACCAAATGGAATTTAACTCTTTGTTGAGCGAATGTTAACTATGTCTATATACTCTAGCGATACTCTATGTGACATCTACACAAATTAAAAAAGACGAGCGCCTAAGCGCACACAGTTTGTATGAATCAGCATCATAAAATAATAAAATAAAGTCAAGTTGTTGTACCGTGATCTTACTTCTAAAGAAAGCAACAAAAACAAAACAAAACATGAAACCTAAATGAAATAGCGTTTTTTCAAACAAGTTGTTAGCGGCAGCTTCTCAGCCGTGACAGGTAAAAAGGTAATTTAATCGTGAAATTCAAGAAAAGTTGGCAAATGGAAAATTTTTAGCTGGCATGATAAATGACCAGCAGCATCATAAAATGTCTAATGACTTTGGTAAGGAGAAATAGAGAGAGAGAGAGAGATATGCTAGGGAGATATGATACGAGTTTGTTTGTTGATATGTCCGCAAAATAAAGATTAATTTGTGTAAAGTCTTAACTTTCTACGAAGTGGTTGTGATTTAAACATAATTAGTAACGCTGTTACATATTTTATGCCTAAGAAAAACTTAAAAGTTCACAAGACATTTGAGATCACTATACACGACTGGATTTGTAAACATTTGCAATTTACTAATCGCAAATGGCTTTATGTGTTTCCTGCTATTGCCTTACCTTACTCGTAATTGAAGTTCCTTATCGGAACACCTCACCTGAAACAGGTGGCTAAGCACCCTCCTTGTAACCAAACGATTGGCCGATTTTGCATTGCTTTTGGAATCTGTAGCTGATTACAAAGGCAGCTCATTCATTTGATAACGGGTTTTAATCATCACACAATTTGTTGCATGACGAATTGTGTTCTTGTTGTTGTTGTTGCTCTGAGTGCTACGTGATATCGTGCCTCTGTGGCTTGCATGATTATGATTCAGAATCCCCAGGCCCCTTTTTGGTCACAGTTATTTATTTACTTATTTGTTGTGCGCCATTTCCCAAAACGAAAACAAAACATTTCCTGTAAATAGCTCGAGTGCACTCACTCAGCAAAGAGTCGATTGTCATGAGAGATTCGTAAGCATTCCGTTCTGGTTTCCATTATCTACAATATATATCACTCAATGGCAACCCACAGTATTATTGTTATTATTATTACGAAGACAACTAAGCGACCACGCAGTCTGATTGCCCAGACAATTATCTTAACGAAGGCGGAACTACAGTGAAATGTGTATAGCATGGAACGAATGTGTATTTAGTATATGTATTGTAAATCAGCATACAATTTTTGTATTCTTGTTAATTTCATAACAGAACCAACACCCAACAAAACTATTTTTGTTTTTTTTTTACAAACATAAAATATAATTAACTTTGCAAACTGAGGAGTGAATACAAAAATTGTATAACAATAATATTTATAATAAAACTTGTATCTCTAATCAAAATACTTAGGATTTGAAACGAACTTAATAAGATTTCTTTGGCAACTAAAAAAAGAATGATTATACTCTTTTCGAAGAAAATAGTATATTAAGTTTGTGTTGAAGTTTGTGAAAAGTTACTGCCAGTATGCTAAGAATGACAAAACAAATTAATCCTTGGCCGTATATGATATATATGTATGCAAACTAGTCCCTCGGTTTAAGCTATCGCGATAAAACTTTGCTGATCTTATTATTCAAAGGGACAGCACATTGGTCGGAAACAGCCGGATCGGACAACTATATCTTATAGCTGCCACCCAACTGGAAGTCGGGTTTGGCAATAAATCCCATGTTTTTCAAAGCTATCGCCATTAAACTTTGCGGAGAGACTTATTATTCAAATGTACAGCACTTTGGTCGGAGCACTATATCTTATAGCTGCCATACACTTGGAAGCCTTCCCCACTTGTTTTGATTGGAGTTATAAAAAAAACTATTGACCAATCAATTCATCTAAAAATGTTGTACAGGGAATGTGCTAGTCGAGTCCTGTAACATGTGCTAGAATATCTTCGCTAACCTTATCAACGTATAGATAATAGAAATGGAATTGATTTAGGTTTTCTTTCTTCTCTTGACTAACTGGAATATATTTACATTGTATGTTCAATTTGTTTAGTTTAGTTAGACAAACGATATATGTATATTCTCATAACTAGAAACGAATCTTGTGGTCTGCCCAAAACCGGATCAGCCAACCAGGCAATTGCCTCTATGGCAGTTATCCCATGCATTAGCTTTGCTGCCAACCGGTTCGCAAATGTTGGTAAATATATTAGCGCAATTGGTTTGTGCCACATTCTGTAAAAAAAAGTGCCCAGCTGCTGCCTTTGCTGAATGATGCTGCAGTTTCTCAACTTTGTCTTGGCCATTGGCCATTGGCACGTTTTGGTTGTTTATGAGTGCCGACCACTGGCCAAACGTTTTGGCCATGTGGGTGTTTTGCTTGTCATCTGCTTGGCCATAAATCAGTAGCATAAGCTTGTTATAGGTACATACATACGTGCTCTTCTAAACCTTGACCTCAGTTATATATAACTATTTATACACTATATATGTATGTATGTGTAGGTGTGTTACAAAAGTCGAATACTCATAGACACAAACCCACACAGAACTTGTCTATATTAATTGTAGCTTTCAAAGTTGTGTGGTCAAGTTCTAAAATTTGAGTGTGGGCTCAAGCCCTAAAAACGGTCAAAATCCATTTTGCATAAGAGGCCTTTTAAAGCAACCAATTTGTGAGACTTAATAATTGCGATGAACAATACAATTTAAAGAATGGAAAGACAGATCAGCTTTTGTCGGTATTCTGAAGCTTAAATATGCAGACTAATAATATTAATTCTTGACCGTTTCTAAAATATGTGTTGCTGATGTTTTCTCTATAAATAATTGAACTGATTATGATTATTATAAGTGTGGTGAAACTTTAAAGCAATATTTTGATTATAATAAAATTTGATTATAATATTGCTTTGTTTTTTGTATTCATACAAACATTTCAGCTAATTAGATTCTTTTTCACAATCAAACGAATTCAGACTCAATTATCGCCATTTTTATTTGCATTCCTCAACATTAGTATTCTGCTCTTACCTTATTATTAACCTTGACTATTGGCCATTTAGCCCGATTCATCCCGCACATGGCCTTCAATTGGCCATTATTTAGCGTGTATGGCTAATTGCTTTGAGAAGTAAACAATTGTAAGCGATTTAAAGCGAGCTCAATGACAATTCAAGACGCCATTTATGTGCCACTTCAAAGTCAGCCCAAAAAAAGAAATAAAACTGAAACGTGTAGCCAATTTCATTGTTGGCCTATTGCAACACAACAATCGCATTTCAAATGTTTGCACAAGTTTGCGAGACTTGCGACTAACTGTAAATGCGAAGAAACTGTGTATTTGCATATTGTGCATAATTTGACGACACATTAGCATACGCCTTCAATAATTAATTGAAAAGAGGAAGCGTCGCATTGCATCATCAACTGTCGGATACCCTAATTGACTTTTGACAGGCGGGTCAATAACTTCTCGAAACACTTTATGTGCCACGACATTTGTCATCGGAGATGATCAACAATCAACAAGACCAAAAACAACAGCTGAAACTGAACTTTAAGCTCAACTTTAGCTCTGATCGGGCTTTTGGGGTGTGAGTAACGATTTCCTAATGTGCTGACTCATATTCAAATAGTTCTCGCAGTGGAACGAGTTTTTATTTATTATTCCAAAAGTTTGCCGTAGATTTTTAATACCTTTTTCTAATCAAAAATTTTATTAAGCTAAAATAACCACTTTAAAACTTCTCACCAAAATATCTGCGCTTATATTTTTTATTTTCTACAATGATTCAGTAAAATAATCAGAAAGTTATAGCCCATCATTATTTTTTTTTTGAATGTATAAGAATACTCTTCATATAATCATATCTTTTTTAAAATGATCTAAAATAGTCATTTAATTTTCCGTGGGAAATCTGCCTACACAAACCATGTTCCAGATTAACTTTTTACTATTTAGAAATTCGTGAGAAAATATATAAATATTTTGTCACTTGTGCTTAATTATAACATAATTCTTATATAAATATCTTGCACATGTAGTCATTGAATTTCCCCGAAAGAAAGACGCCTCATTTGGCGTGTCAGCTTTGTTATTGCTGATACAACCAAAACATATATATGTATATAAATATGTATACTATATGCAAATATAAAAACGTATTCATCGCACAAAGATCAACCTGCTTAGCATTTTTACACCGACTGTTGAATGAGTGACGTCTTTGTTGCAAAACCGAAAAATAATAAAAAAAAAACATTCCATCACATGACTGAAATGCAAATACCATTAATAAAAAACTAAACAAATAAATACAGCAGCAATAATAAAAACTTTATATAAAAAAAAATCGAAATTTTCAGTAACTTGGCCGACGATGTGCTTTCAATGCAAACAGTCAACAAAACTGAGAAACCGGAAAATAACAAAATGCGAAAAGTCGCCAAACTTCTACAAATTTATATATACATATATATATATACTATACTTTTTGCTCATGTTTTTGGTACAACAAATTGAAAATACAACGTAAACAAAGCACAGCCCGGGTCCCCCAATTGCCGCTTGAGGCCTCCAATGGAGGGTTCTGAAACTGAAACCGCTTTGCGAACATTGGACCCCAAAAAACACACACACAATGATCATTATGACGAATCATGTGAGTAAGGCCTGCAGTGAGCTTAGTTGTTTTGTCTTGCTCAAAGTTTGTTTTTTCTACCCTTTGTTTTTTTTTTTTGGAGACCGCACTGGCGACTAAACTGAACTATGCTCAATGAGTAAATCAGTTTAATCTGCATATCATTATTTAGGCGTATTACATATAACAAATTATTTCTATTCATTTATTGCTGTGTATCTCTATTAATCTTGAGTGAATGAATTGCAGCTTTCATTCTTGATATAATAACGAGTTTGTTCACTTTTGCTGAAATTTACAAGATTGAAAATGTTAAAGATCGTATGCATGAACTGTGCTTAAAGTGTTTTTCTATAAGTAAGAGAAAAGTTGGAAGATAAGTATAAAAATATGATTATTTCAGCTAACCAAATAGTCTCAAAACAAAAATGGTATTTTTCCAATCGGCTCTTATTTATTCTTAGTTCTTTTGTATCTCGCAGTTGACATTAATTTTTATAACCCTGACCTCAATCGTAACAGGCAAAATGCTTTCATATTCCTTAAAAGCGTCACAATAGTCAGTTACTTTTTACTATTAGAAAATATAAACAAAAAACAAAAACCAAATAAGAGTCTCGCATTTGATTTCATTTAATTAAACATATGCATATTACGAAAGAGTTTGTTTAGTGCATTTAAACTTCAGCTATACGAAAGCTTTTAGTTTTCACTTTTGAAAAGTTGCTAGCGCGTGTCGTGTGCGAATATTAAAAATTAAATTATTGATTGACAGACTGACAGAGCCGCTTCCCCTTCAATCAAATTCAAGCAAACAGAGCTGACCCCTTTGGGCATTGCACGAAAGGTGAAAGTGAAAAGTTGTTGCTGCTGTTGTTTTGTTGTTGATGTGTGTTGCATCGCTTGTTTTCAAACAACTAAACATTTCTTCTTCTTTTTTTATACCCTGAACCCATTACTGAACGGGTAAAAATGGGTAGTGTATGGTTTATTGCAAATGCTACCGTAACAGGCATAAGGAAGCATCTCCGACGCATATGAAAATATCTCTGTTCTTGATCAGTATCCACGGCCGAGCTCGATTTAGCCATGTCCGTCTGTCTGTCTGTCCGTCCGATCCGTCCGTCCGTCTCGTCTGTATGAACACGCGGATATCCAGAGACTACAAGAGCTAGAGACTTCGTAATTTGGAATATAAGTTCTCGTAATGCCGGGACAGATCAAGTTTATTAAAATTTAGCGATAACTCGTCTTGTTCAAAAGATATCGATAAATTTCAGATTTCAGATCCAGCGTTTTTGGGCTATAACTTACAAGTTATAAGAAGCTAGAGGCCCCTAATTTGCGCTATCATACTCTCGAATAGCAATTTGGTTTTGGTCACACATTTTATAGCCAATGTTATCGTCTTACAATTTCAAAAAAGATCGGACAATAAACACAGAAGTTATTTAAGATTTAACTTGCCATTGTGTGGGGCTCAGTGAAAAAAGCAAGCTAGCTTGTCTTAAACCCGTTTCCACGAAGACTTGCAGTAATGTGTGGTGTGTTTGTATTGTATTAGGCAAGTATGAATGGATGTCAGAACTGGGTTCAGGGTATCTCCTAGTCGGGCAGTCCCGACTAGAGCATCTCCTGCCTGTTTTTACAAAATTTGTGCAATTTGTTTGAGTTGCATAAATGAGCAGCGGAAGTTGTTTAACTTGAGTGGGCCAGCAGCTAAATGTTGTTGTCGTTATTGTTATTGTTGTTGCTGTATTTGCTGTTGTTGTTGCTTATAAGGTCAGTGTCAGATTTGGTCATTTAAAAGCTGACGACTATTCGCGTTGTTTCTCCTTGTTGCTGTGTGAGAATTTGTTGTGCGTTGATGAGTCACATAGACAACGTGTTTCCACAGCAATTAAGATGGGTGCACAGTTCGCAGCCCGCATAAATACACTGAGAGAAAAAAACAACATACTGCAACAAGATGGCGAATCTTCATACAGTTAATTGTCAGAGTGGCATTGAAAATCTTTATATTGTTCTTCAATTAAAAGTTGTTACCCCAAAAAAGTCTCTGCAATCTCAAATCCAGAAGTAAGGTTTTAAATATGGTTACTGGCTATGTAATTGAATAAACTGACTGAATAATAGCATATATTTTTGGCTCAATATCTGTTTACCTTTATACATTTGAAATGCCTTTTGGCCTGCATTCGATTGGGTCATTAAAATGCCTTAAGGAAAGTTACAGATAAATAACGCATTGCATATCAGAAATACTTGAATAATGATACAAATAATTATAAATATACATATATAAGAAAAGTTTTACTTTAACAGATGACATATTATTTGTTTTTTTTGTTAATTTATTGATAAGTTCGTATTCTGTATAACTTTCTGAAGATAATTAGCTATTGACGATATTTTGAACACAACATTTATTACAGTCAACTCTAACTTGCAGGTATTTGTATTTTATTATTTGATTATGAATATTCAGTACCTTATTATAAGATATACTTTATAATAAGGTATATTTTTTCTTTTTCTTTATAAATGTATACAATGTGTGCTCTGTATTTATACGAGTTTTTCGAAATAATTTCTAATACAATTTTCTATTGTATTCGTAATAACTGAATAATGAAATATTAATGTTATTACTTTGACACACACATTTTTTTATATCTCGAATAAAAATAGGGGCACTCTGTGTAAGACCCGCATAACATATACTTCATTATTAATAGACTTCAATTTATTATTTATTTCATTAACTATTTAACCACATCAGTCACAAGGTCTGAGCAAATTGAAATCTTAAACGGATCGTCATCAATAATCCGCTGAACCGAATGTCAATCAAATTGAAAATTCAACGCGACATTTAATAAAGCTTAACGAATTATTTATTGGATACGACCTCAGTTTTGGCTTCAATTTTAGTCAAATTGTTTTCTAAGCCCATTACAAACAGCCCTCAGATCATATCGTGCATTATGCAATTTAATCAGAGCATTAAACCAAGCAAAGCACACCAATATCACGCTGATATTTGCCTACTTCATTAATTTAATTTAATTTGTTTTTTTTTTGCATGTTATTTGCGTTTGCCAAAAAATTTGCTGCTTTTGTTCTTGAACTTTTTCAAACGATTGAGTTGTTTTTTTGGCATTTGTATTTGTATTTGTATTTGTATTTGTTTGTTGTGTTTGTTTTTTATGGCACACACTTTTGCATGCTTCCTCAACGTTGTTGGGCGTGTGCCCAAAAAGCGTAGAAGAGTGGGCCGGGGAGGCACATGTTGCGAAAAGACAGAGAAAGAGCGGCAGAGAGAACTGAAAAACGTTGCAGCAACTGAGAGAACAAAAAAAAAACCAAAAACAGAAACCAACACGTGCTGCCCCAACTTCCAAAAACAAAACAAAAACAAAACAAAGCAAAAACAAGAAAAATGCGACCTGGCAACAAGGGCCGCACCCAAATCTACCGTTAGAGTAGCGCACACCTTTTATGATTTTGGCTTAATGCTTATTTATTTTTAATGATTTGCAGTAAGCCAACAATAAACGTTTATGCAATTATGGCTTAGTGCAGGGTATCCCATAGCCCAGCCATTTAAGTCATACGTTTCTCTTAAATATATGCTTTGTTATTATTTTTAGACAGCCAGAGTATTATGAATTTCTAACTGGTTTGGAATCTCATGCAGTTTTTATGAAGCCAATAGATAAGCACTGCCGATTAGATTTGTTTGGGACGAGCTATTTATATAGAAACGCTTCATGTCATAGATCTAGTCGTATTGGTTAAGGTGCCAATCAGGTGACTATATTTTTAAGGTAGTTTGAGACATTTTTGTTTTTGGTTCAACTCATAAGAATTTTGAAAATGACTCAACATCATTATATTTGTGGTTTATCATGCTTTAATTTTAGTATTTTTTTTTAGTTTGGATGAAGATAGAAGCCTAAGTTGTTTTTAAGCAAATATAAATCAGTGAAAATTATTTAAGATCTATTAAAAACGACAGTTAATTATAATTATTTAAAATGTTCTATAATTGTTTTCTGTTCAATTTACTTTTATATTTTTCACTTTATGTTACAGTTATTTGAATGAAATTTAGTAGAGCCATCAATATATACTTTTATTTGTTTAAATGTTTTTGAACATATTTTAAAAGGGCATCAGCAGTAGAGCTTGGTAATTTTAGTTATCTCACTCATAAAATCGTTCACGATACAATGTCTTTAATATCTAGCATGTGTGTGTGTGTGTGTGTGTGTGTGTGTGTGTGTGTGTGTGTGTGTAAATGCCTATGTAGATATGTATTTATCTACGCAAATCTCACTTTTGTCTGTCTGGTTAGCTCTTAGCAACCAAATTATTCTATTGGCTCCTATTTTCAAATCGAATCAACGAATAAATGTCAAAAGAACGAATATATAACATATACCATATTGTGGTCAATGAAATATATGTATACACGCACACACGCACACACACTCTCACATGTTAATGGCCGCCTAGAGCAAAAACAACATAAGAATATTCTTGTGGGAGAGGGGGCATCATAAATAATTTCATCAGTTGTCAGGCAAATACTCGGATTAGCTGAAGAGGGCAGAGATAAACAGCTCATCTCTATACATATATGTGTGTGTGTGTGTCTGTGTATATAAATTAAATCAAAAATGTACAAAAATTGCTATGCTCAGGCAAAAATAGCAGCAGCAGCAGCAGCAACGGCAACAATAATAAATAATTCTCTTCACTTGCTTTTTTTTATTTTGTTGAATTTAATTCAATTGCAGACATAACCTGCAAGTGTTATTGTTGTAGATAAAACGGTGCCTGGCTCCAAGAACAGCGCCAACAACAACAACAACAATAACAACGGAAGAGTAATCAAAAGAAAAGTGACTTGAGATGATCAGTCAGGCAATCAGCTTCACACATACAAGAACATATGTACATACATATTTACATACATATGTATGTTTGTACTATTTACACTCGCATTGAGAGCAAGTGCAGCTAATTGAATTGACGATGGCCTGAGAGATACACTCGAAGATGGCGACTGTCCAATCTGAGCAACAGTTCGCGCTGTTGCATTTCTCCATTGTGGATGAATTGAAATTGAAGTTGTTATTAACTGTAATTGCGACCCATTGCATGACCATGCGAAAGAGAGAGAGAGCTATGCAAGGAGTATGAGTGAGAGCGGGTAGAGAGAGAGAGAGAGAGAGGGAGAGAGCATAGCAGAACAGAGAGATCTGGCAACAATAAAGAAATGCAATGCATATAAAAACGAAGCCAATACACACGCACACACACACTACGAATCTATTGTGTGTGTGTGTGTAGGTGTGGTTGTTTCAGCTACCATATGAAAATAAGCAACTATAAACAATTTTCGGCACGCACTCACCTTTGGTCCGATGTGGTTTAGGTTTATGTGTTGATTCGCTTTTGCTGCATACGATTTTAACTGTGACGCCCTTTTTTGTTTGGCACATGAACACGCACACGCACACGCACGCACACTCACTAACCTAACACACACACACACTGACGCACTCAATACCTGAGCAATATCAGAACAAAAATATTCATTTGCATGTACAATATACACTCACATATTGTGCATATATATTAGCAACTATTTCAACTTTTCTATTGTGTATTCGATTTTCCTTTGCAATTGTTTTTTTTTCTTTTTTGTTAGCTGTTTTCTTTGCGCTCAAAACTTGCGCTCTGTGCGCACCACATAATCTGCCGCACGATTTCCATAGGTATGGGCAATTATTATTGAATGTAATGTCGTATATGTTTTTGCTTCACAGCGCGTCGTTTGTCAACCTTTATTTTATATTTCTTAGTTGCACTTCCAAAATTAGTTATGCATTTTTGCTGTGCGGACCGTAACATAGGCTCCTCTCGCCGCTAAAAATCAACACACACTAATTACTATGTCAATCTATCGATAAGGCGTAATGAACTATCAAAATGCAAGTCTGTTTGCGCTGCTCAATGGCAGTGTTGAAAAATATTGCAGTGCATACACGCATAAGCTGGCTGCTATGGCAGACGTTTGCTAGCACGTTGATTTGTATAAAACAATGGACTTGACTTATCTAAATAGTGTTTAAAAATTGCATTTAATTCTTATTGTTTTGTCTTATTGATTGTTAAATGAAATCCTCACATTTCATGTTTAATAACAAACTAGTATTTTAAATGGATTTTTCGTCAATGTATCGATTAAAATTTACGGTCACACTGCCAGCAGTCTCTCTTTTTCATATTTTCTTTTGTGTTTTGTTTCTCGCTCTCGCTTGAACGGTACGGACGTGTGATGCCGCTGCGCGTGTGTGTATTTAACTTGGTTTAAGAAAAAGTACTTAGTTATACAATACATATGTATTTTGTTCTGAAATATGCAACAAATTGCATACAGTACACAAGTGCAGTGGGTCTGACATACATACACAACGTGCGGAATGGTAGGCAAATGCTTAAACAAGCAAAATACATAATTACGTGAGTGTTTGTATGCAGCGCACGCGATAGAGCGAGTCAGCAAATCAGTGCCCATCGTTGTCGTGTAGCAGTGCGAAAGAGAAGCAGAGCAGCCATCTAAATTGCTTGTGCTTCTTGCTGAAAATGTGACGACGAAAATGGCTTAAAGAAAAAAGTAAAATATATACGGAGTCGGCACGCGTGTGTATGTGCGTGTGTGTTATGTGTTTTTGTCTCTGTGTTTGTGTATGTTTCGAGCTCGAAATGAAATTAACAACAAATTGAAATACAAATTACCTAAATTGTTGATCAAATATATGCAGCAAGAAGTAGAGGAAGAAGAGCAGAAAGAGAAATAAGAGGCTGCGTCGTCTGTTGTTCAATAAGTGCAAGAAGAAGAAGAAGAAGCGGTTGCCGCCGTCGTTGTGTTTTATATGTGTTTGTGAATATGCGTGTATGTGTATAAATGTGTGAGTGCGTATATGTATACAAAGCAGCAGCAGCAGCTGAAAAGTGTATTATCGCAAAGAATATCTGAAATGTATATTCTGCAGTATTTCAATAAGTGTGTATTTCTTGCAGCGCATGCTAAATATTAATCACATACCAACAACGAAGCAAAAATAATTGAAGTATAACAAAACAATCTGAGGTTTCGACGAAGCATAGTTTTGCATGTCCTCCATACCATCAACAAACAACAACAACAACAAGGCGTAGTTTCGCCCGCCGAAAATGTCACAACGAATGGAATAAGCACTAAAGACTTTGATCAAGAATAAAAAGTGTAACAAGCAGAAGAGTGACCGTGAGAGCGACCAGAAGAGAGGCGGCTAACAGCGATCAGGCGAGGGCGGTGTGAAATGTGAGTACCACCCTCTCGCTCTCTCTCTCTCTTTTTAACATATGTATGTTATTATTGTGCTTCTTTTCGTATGCGACGCGTATCAGTAAGCGGCTCTTTTCTTTTTGCATTGCCTATGCATTCGCGATCTGTCAATCACGCTTCGAACGGAAATGAGCCCTATTTCATATTCTTTTTTTCTTTTGCGGTTATGAGTAATAAGAGAGCAGTGTCTGATAATGAGCGGAAGTGGGATAGACCTTGATTGGAATTTTGGCAATGGTGTAAAGTGTTGAAATTAATTGCAGTGTATTTGTGTTTGATTGCGACATGACAATTTACATCAAAAAGTTCTGTTACATTGTCAATCATACAAGAAATCCAATTAAAAGTCCAAAATAAACCAAGCAACAAATGCCGAAAGACAAGTACACAAAAAGAAACCAAATTTGGCAACTTGTTAGACTTGATCACAAACAGTGTTGGGCAGCAGAAAAAAGCTAGTTTTAGAGGGAAATATGTTGCAGAAAAGCTAAAAGCTAATGATTATGATTTGGTAATATTCCAAAATTCTACTTCAGCAATTCAGATTGATTTAGATTTGTCTAATATAATAATAAAAAAAAACAAATTGTCAACACTGCCCACACACACACACACACACACATGCGTGCCAATTGGCCATTTATGCTGCTTGTCGCATGTCTGCAGTCGCCTGTCAATTAAAAGCGCTCGCAATTCGATGTTTTTTTCTTGGCTTTGTTGTTGCTTCTATGCAATGCGTTTTTTTCGTGCCTCTCGCTCACTCTTTCCTGCCCACGCAGCAGCCGTCGACTCCTTTTGCAAAGCCTTCAGTTGAATTCATTTCTCTTTCCGTTTTCGTGGCTTTGCTTTGTTGCTGCGGCTGCAAAAAGTATTCGAGTCGAAAGAGAAATCCATAAAAAAGCGTACACAGCAAAAGGCGAAATCCAAAGAAGCAGACAAACAAAAAAAAAACAACGAGAAAACGAAAAACAACAAAAGAGAGCGCTGAAAAAACGTGGCAGCTAAACAAAAATAAGTTGATCTGTTTTGTTGTTGTTGTTGCTGATGCAGCGTTGGATACACACGAAAAACAGACAACGGCCTCTGTCGACGTTAGCAGCAGCATCGGCAGCAGCAGCAACTTTACTTGCGTTCGCTGCCTCCATTCTGTCTCCTTCTTTGTGTTTCTCTGTTTGTTTTGTGTTTGTGTGTGTGGGTGTGTTTGGGCTTGCGGCATTAGCGGTGTGTATGTGTGGTAGTCGCTGTTGTTTGTTGTTGTCTGTAATGTTGCTTTGTTTCTCTGCTGGTGCGGTCGCTGCGCGCTTCGCTGCATTTGCTGCTGCGGCGACAACAACAACAACAAAACATACTTCAGTTAGATGCACACATACTTGCATAAATGTCCGTGTATTTGTATGCAGGCATATTTATGTGTGCAAACATAAACTACCGTGCGCAAAACTACCGTTGTTGTTCTATTTTGCTTATGCCCTGTAAACCAAAGCAGGCTTAATACGAAATTTGAGTAAAGCAGGCGCTTATAAATTTCAGATATTCCGATTTCAAAACATTGAAACTATTTTCCATGCATCTAATACATATTTGGTTATTTAATTTTTTAATATTTTTCTTTGTATCGTATTAAATTGGTTTATAGAAATCATTACATTTGAAAGCGTAAGCTAGAACGTTACTACAGCCCTTATAGCGTTTAAAAATTCAATGGGCGTCAATTTAATTTATATTTTGTTTTCTTGTATTCACATGCAGACAATATGTACATAAATAAAACTAGAGGGTAAAACTAGAAGGTTGCTTCGCCTTTGGCTGCACATTTACAATAACAAACTATTTCTGCTTTAGTTGTTGATAATAGTTATAGACTAATTTAATGAGTTATTCGCAACCATTTATTTTAAAATCAAAAATTGCCTAATAATACAACAAATTGAGTTTCTAATAGAATTCTAACATTAAATTATCTCAATGTTTACATGTCCCCAAAAAGTTCGTCATATGTAAGCTTCAGCTGATTCTGTAGATGATATGTGCATTTTTCAGTAATGTATCTATAAGATACAAAAATAGCTTTGCTGTATCTCTTGAGTATTTTGGAGGTCTGGCGTGAACTCTGCCAGCAAGCAACAATGCCGTATATATGTATATTTAATACATATATGTAACCAAAATAGAAACCACAAAATAAGCGACTAAAAACGAAAAACTTTTACACAAAATGCATTCGTAACAAAAAGGGGGCGTGGCAAATCGTTGCCTGCTGCAAATTGTTGTTGACTGTTTAGAATTTAAAGTTAAATTTAGATGCGACGAATAAGTCGAAAACGCAGCTGCAAACGAAGAAACGAGCGATCAAAAGCAGAGTGAAAAACTTTGGGGAACTAAAAAAAAAGTAACAATAACAACAATCACAGCAATGCCATTAAAAAGGCAAAGCTCACAGATATATGAATGTGTGTATGTATGTATGTATGCATGTGTATATGTATGTATGTATGCATGTGTATATGTATGTATGTATTGTTGTTGGAGCCCGCAGAAGCAAATTTTATTTCATTTTCTATGCGCATCGCGAGTGGTTTTCTATATGTGTGTGTGTTTCTTTTTTTTAATTGTTTGTATTTCTTTCTTTTTTTGACAGTTGAATGAACTCTCTCAGCAAGCCCAGCAATAGCAACAACAACAACAATAGCGCTGACATTTATTGTTGTATTTTATTATAAAGAAGAACTAAATAAATAGAAGTAAAGGCAACAGAAAGAAAGATAAACGGATAGAGGGGCAGAGGCTATAGGCACGAGTCAAAGCAACCAAAACTAGCTGCAAGCTAGAAAGAAATACAGAAACAGGAGGAGAGACAATAAAGTGGCAAATGCATGCTTCTCGTGAGGGGGGTAAAGTGGGGGTAAATACAGAGAGCGAGAGCGAGAGAGAGAGAGATAGCAGACGTCAAATGAAGTTTACGCAAAGTTGCCAGACATTTTCAGTTTTACAGTAAAACACACAAATGCAACTCTGTGTGTTGTGTTTGCATGTTAGAAAAAAGCTGAGAGATTCAAAACAAAGTACCAATAGATAGAACATTTCTATCTTTGGCATGAATATCTGTACATATTTGACTGGATGGAAGACACACGCAGTTTTGTGTGCCTTTGGCCTTTGTTTGTGTCTTTGGCATTTGCTTTATTTAGCTGGCTGGTCGCTGTAACTGAAGACTGCAACGTTGCCAGTTTTCAGTTCAGTGCACATTTTCACTCTCTCTTTGGAAAATGCATTTGTTGCACAAAATCCAATGCGAATGTCTGAATATAGAAATCACAATTGTTGTGCATTAACACCAAATGATTCAGTTTTTGCATATGTGTATTGATTTAAGATTTCCTGTATACAAATTCCAATTCTTGGAATTACAGAATATAAATAGAATATTGAAAAATGCTGTTATTATATATTTTATTACTTCATTCAAAAGAAAATCCAATTTAAAATCGATGTCTAAAGAGAAACTCAAGTTTACTCCAATTTCGCTTTGAATACGCTGTTCTATTTCTGTACATACATAAGTTAATTGCAAGTGTATATTTTTTCAGTTACTTCAGTTATTGGCATTCGCAAATTCATTCAATCAGCTTTCATCAATGCCATTCGCTAAGCACAGCACTTTAACCTCTCCCTCTCTCTCTCTCTCTCTGTCTCTTTTATTCATTTCTTTCTTTTGTGCTCTGTACTATTGTGCATTTTGTATGTTGTTTCGTCATTTAATGGGTTTCGCTTAAAATCGAATTGTTGCTTAATCAATGACGTTCGGGGCCCGTTCCATTTTATTCCGTTCTGTTCCCAATGGAGGTCATGCTGCTCGCTGTTTTAGTCGCACGCGAATCGCGCGCGTTTCTTACACTGAAATCGATCGACATTTTCGCTGATTTCTCACGCTCGCTGTCCGGGAAATGGATATAGTGTCTGATATATCATACCTGCCAAAACGGGCGCTTAATTTGAAACTTTTGCTGCAAATGTTGCGCTCCAGTTTTTTTGCGCGCTGAAAATTACTTTTCTTTTTGCATTTTCTGCTTTGGCAGCAGCTGCCAGTTAACAGGAAAAAAAAACAAGTGGGGAAGGATTATCTTCGGCGTGCCGAAGATTTTATACTCTTTTCGAACCTATAGGCAATTTCACTCTGCCAACTGCACGCGTAACATTTTTTTTTTTGTTCTAAGAAAATATTAAATACGTTGCCAGTTGTATAGCAGCTATAAGATATAGTGATCCGATCCGGCCGGCTCCAACCAATGTGATGTCTCTGAATAATAAGTATCTGTGCAAAGTTTCATCGCGATAGATTCAAAAACATGGAATATGTGGCCAAAACCGACTTTGAGTTGTATGGCAGCTATAAGATATAGTGGTCCGATCCGGCCGGCTCCGACCAATGTGCTGTCCCCGGGAATAATAAGTGTCTGTGCAAAGTTTTATCGCGATAGCTCAAAAACTGAGGGACTGGTTTGCATACATACAGACAGACAGACAGACGGACATGGCTAGATCAATTGTATTGTCATTCTAAGCATACTGGCGAGTAACTTTTGGGGGTCTCCGACGCTTCCTTCTATGCGTTACAAACTTCAGGACAAACTTAATATACTATTTTCTTCGAAAAGAGTATAACAAATATAAATGTAGCCATGTGCTTGAAAGCGGAGCCAAGACAAACTGGCGGCGCTGTCAGTCAAGGAAACGTGTACGTGGATGGGAAATGGGAAATGGGAATGGCACGTTTGGGATCCTTGCTGGGTTGACAAAAAACTAATAAAGTTGCCTTTTTGTGTCCCTTTTTGGGGACACCCTATATTACAAAGGGTTAAGTGATGGCATATTGGCTATATTGCATAGCAAAAACTACGTTGAGTACTTATTGTTGTTTTTTAAAGAAAATTTCGTGTGTCGTTTATTTAAATAACTACATTTTAATTGACAACACATGCTTTTTCATAAAATCTTGTGTTCCAAAGCATTGGATTTTATAAGCTTCCTCAGCTCTCGGATAACAAAGAATACATTTGCAGGGCATCTGATAGTCGTCTTTAACACATGTAACTAAACTAAATCGTTTCATAGAAAATTGGGCAAAAACCTAAAAAAAATATATGTGATTATATGTTATTTATATTAAATAAAGTACGTATTAGAAAGGTCGCCAATAGTTGATTGACTACGATGTGCTCAAAGTCCTTTTCAGGATCACAGTTGAAAAGCTGACGCCAAATGAAAAATCAGCGCCCAAGCCTAAAACTTACGATTTTTATAGGACTTGTGGGGTATTACCGTTACAATCACGTTCCGGTTTCCTTGGATAATGAGTTTAGGTCGTACATTTTGGGAATTGAAGCAGACTATCTAATTTCAGTTAACAAGAAAAGTACAAATATCAAAAGATTAACTTTTTTTTTATAATATCTTCATAAGAATGATGTAGTAAAACATTTTTTTTATTTGTGGTGTATATTTTGTTATTTTAAAAACTATTCCTAGGTTCATTTCACATACCTTGTCAAATTACCAGCTGTAACTTATTTTCGTTGACTTCTTATCGAACAGATGAAAAAGTAGCAGCACATTTTCATATCTCTCTACACAGGCTTGCTATTTTGGAGTTCTTGTCCACGTTTTAGCTGATTAACGAGCAAAGATAAAGATAGACAATTAGTGCGTGGAGCCCGCATAAAAACTGAGTTGCTCAAGTCAAAAAGGTATCCAATGTATACACACACAACTCCCGTATGAGATACGGATGATACTAGCTAAAGTTGACAGGCTACTTAGCCAAGCTATGCTGGCCCAGTCGGGCGTATAACGGTTTATAACTAACGTTAGATACAACTACTACATGGCTGTGTGCGTGTATCCGTGAGATACTTATGCATGCGTACATACATACGTACGTGCATGCATAAAAGGCCATAAACATAAACACCATGTGAACCGTCAACGTGGCAGCATACCCCAATATCCCCCTCAGCCCCCATCTCCTCACCTGCTCTCGAGCAGTTTAAATGGTTTTACATGGCAACAGCACAGAAAATCGATGGCAATTTACCATGCGTCTGTCGCTCTGCATGTATTGTGTGTCTGTGTGTGTGTGTGTGTGCGAGTGTGTGTGTGTTTATACTTATACATACATACGTACATACTTCATGTATTATGTATCTGATGTACATGCGAAAAATATCCACATCACACAGAGCGCAGAAGAAGACTGCAACTTTTTTCGTAGACAAAACAAAACAAAACAAAAAGGCAGTCACCGATAGCAGAAAAGCAGAAGACAAAAAAAAAACATAAATAAAAAAACAACATTACAGTGGTTGCACAGAAATAAATGTGTGCCGAGAGAGAAATATGAATTTTGCATTAATTAGGATCAGCATTGTTTTTTGTATTCCTATAGTACTGTTCCTATTCGTTAATCAAAGAACAAATCCAAGAAATCAAACTGAATCCTTCAATCCTGTTATAATATAGTTTTAATTAGTTAAGTTCTGGGAGTTTCAAAGATATTAGGCAATTACAAATTAAAGTTAGTAAAAGGTAAAATCTAATGAAAATCATTCAAATTGTAAGTTACAAGAGTTGCATCTCCCGAATTCTAAATTCCTTAGGTTGAAATTTGTGCTTGAAATAAATACTATCTCGAATTTCTCTAGAAAACATATTGTGAACGGTTATGCCAGAATTGAAAATTGGGATTTTGGAATTTGGAAAACGAAAAGCAATAACCTACTTTGTGACTGTTCCAAATTAAATGAATGAGCTCTGGAATCGATATGTTCTCATTGACAAGCAACCACTGTGCAGCAGCTAAACAGTGAAGTGAAGAAAGAGCAGAGGAGAAGAGGAGCGCAGCTTAGCCACCCACAAGGCGTTTTGCTTCAAATGCTGCCTACTTTTTGCTCGCTCTCTCTCCCTCTCTCTTTCGCTATATATTTTATGCCTTCCACTCAACACTCTCGCTCTCTGCCCGCGCCTTGCTGCTGCGCTGCTGCCTGCTGCATTATTTTCATTTTCAACTTTTTCTTCTTGACTGTCGCTGTGGCCCTTCCTCTTCCTCCTACAAAACATCCCCAAAACCCCTCCTCCCCCCCTACTGGCGACCTCATTTGCTCTGAGGTACGGCAATTCTGCTTCTTCTTTGCGCCTCCGCCCATGTCGCTTAGGGGCGGCCGCAGCTGGCAACGCACATTTTGATAACATTTGTGATAAAATAATGCGGCAACAACGCAGCAAGGGGACAGCGAGAAAGAGGGCGGAGGGGTGGGGCAGGGGAAGAACGTGCCAGGTCAGTGGGTGGCATGGCGCAGACAAGACGTTAGCCCAGGCTCTGTCTATATGTATGTATGTGTATCTATGTTTGTGCGTGTGCTCAGTAACTAGTTTTTTGCGCTCGTTTTTACTTTGGCATTCTTTGGGCGCAACGTTGCCAAACTTCAGCTAGCATACAGCCGGCTACAGCTGTTGCCCTCTCGCTCGCTCGCACCCAACGTCAATAATTTTCATTCATTCGGCATGAAGATGAACGAGCCCTCCCATTCCCCTCCCCCTCACATCGTCTTTGTGCCTTAATTTAAGTTGATGCCTGCTTTAATTTTGCCAGATTTGTTTAATGGCCTTTTGCTTATCTGTTTATCTAATTGGAGTTGTTGGTCTTGTTCTTGTTCTTGTTCTTGTTGTGCCCCTGATGTGTGTCAAGTGAAAACTTTTTGGCTAATTAAACATTTGTGCAAAATTTACCGTTTTAGTTTCACATTTGACACCTGACACTTGAGCCAGGTGGGGGGCTAATTAGAGATACAGCCTTTGACATGTGTTCAAACTTTGAAGCATCAAAAGTTTATTTACATTTTATGATTGTAATTATACAACAGAGTACTGCTCTCGGATAATCTGTTGGCTTTTAGGCCTATTTGGAGCAGTAGGTCGAGGACACATAAGTGTTTTTATATTGCCTGCACTTAAATTTTCGATTTTAGGGCAGCTTAAAATCAGCAGTAAATCTGTAACAGACAGATTTATGTGCATGAAATAAATGCATAGATAAATAAATATTGTAGTTACAGCAGAAAGAATTCCAATTTATGTTTAAAAAAAAACATTAAACTCTTGGTTAAACATTAACTATTCAATAACTCAATAAATCTGCAGAAAATTAAATGAAATTTGATTCATTTGCAAACCAAATTTTCATTGGCTTGCGACTGAATCTAATAGATTTATCTAACCTCTAGCAACTATGCAGCTTAAGTAATCTAATTATTTAGTTAAATTAACATATACAAAACTGTGTAATCAAATTTGAAAGCAAATTGTATAATTTTTTGCTAAATTTTCATTCCAACAATCGAGTATTTAGAACTATTTATAATAAAATACGTTTTTAAAAAGTATTTGAAGAAGCATGTTTAAATATTCTAAACTTAATATTACCAAAATATACCCAAGCTTATTGGCACTTAAAGCTTAAAGCTAAAAATGCTGCTGCCAATAAAAAATAAATAAAAAAATACCAAACTGACATGCCACGCCCTGTATCGCATTACCCCCAACCGCTAAAAATATTCCCACTCTCTGTGTGTCTATATCAAACACATTTGACAATTCACATTAAATAAATGCGCGCCCCAGCAAGGCAAAACTTCAAGCAGCCACCACAACAACAACAACAACAACAAAAGTCAATAATAATAACAACAACAACAACAACAAAAGCAACGCCCAACCACTAACGCAGTGAGGGCCAGGCGACGCCCCAGTCAGTTTTGGTTTCGTCCTTGCTGTGAAATTTAAATGCAGACGCCATTTCTATTACTCCACACATTAAATTATAGAAACGCGCTGTTGCCAAACGATATCCTATGCTGCCAATATAACAAACCTCACCCTCACCCTCACAGCCCCAACTACCAAATTTAAATGGCAGTCGAGCCGAAAATAAAATCATGACTCGGCGAAACAAGAGCGGCTGCTCCTTTGTCGTCCTGCGCCTAAAACGAGGCGCGGCAGCAGCCCAAGCATATAACAGCTCCAAAGGTTCTATATATATATATATATATATATATATGTATGTAAATATATATACTTTTCATATACTTGTGTGTGTGTGTGTATATTCATTAAAGGCCATTTCTCCAGTTAGAGTATTTTGAGCCAGGCACCGCCCCAAAAAGTTTTTCTGCAAGTAGCACATTTTAGGACGACCCGTACACAGAGGGCAGGAGTATAGGTGCATGATTATTTTTCATGCTTTCCCATTTCATTTTACTGCCACACACAAACACACACACACACACACACACACATACAAACACCGAGCAACTTTCACAATGCGGCTGCCTATGGGGGTTGCTGCTTTTAGCTCTCCCTCCACTCCCACTCTATGTGATATAAAGAAGAAGAAAAAAGAAATGAAACGAAACGAAACGAAAAAAGAAGCAGAAGCCGCCTCACGTGCGCCTAAAGTTGCCGTTGTTGTTATTATTGTTGCTTTCTCGCTCTCCCGCCGCCCCAACACATTGTCTGCCCTTGATTTTATCGATTTTCGCTCTCGCCGCATGCGGCGCTCTTTGCTCTCTGTGTGCATGTGTGTGTGTGTGTGTTCGCTCTCATACCAACAACACTGACACTCGCAAAAGCGCGCGCGCTTCTGTTTCATGCTTAGCTTTACTATTTCTGTGAAGGCGACCCATTGTTGTTGTTGTGCTAGCTGTATATGCATGTATATATGCAGATATATACAAAAACACATACATATACATACATATGTATGTTTGTCTTTCAGCCGGCTATGCTGCTGCTGTCGTTTGCACATTATATGCTTTTGGCTTTTTTGCACATGTATTTTATGTGCTGGCTGCTGCGTTGTTATTTATGGCATTTAAGCTCCAAGCCCAAGCCAATCCCTCCAACCACCCACCACTCACTCAAATTGCTCGTCTGTATGTGTATGTGTTTGTGTATGTGTGTACAGTTATGTATGTATGTATTGCGTGCGCTTTAATCTTTTGCCGACCAATTTTGTACCATTTAAATTTTGCCCGATTTTTGCATTTACTTCTGTCAAAGTTCTATTTCAGCTCCCTTGTGTCAATTTTCTGTTGCATTTAAGATTTCATTTTTCAACTCGATTCGCTTTAAAACTCTGACCCAAGAATTTAACTTGACTTTTGTTCATGTTGTGCGAGGTCTTTTTTTTAGCATTCTCAATTAAAGAATGTTTATGCTGTGCTCAAATAATTTAAATTAAATTATTAGAGAAAGTTGATTGCTTTCAACAATATGCTTAATTCAATATTTAGATATAGATTTATAGATCTTTTAAGATCTTCCCACATAAGAAACAAAAAGAAGATTTTCTTTTCTTCTAATTCCAAAAATCTGGCAATTATATGGTTCAATTCGTCAAAAATATATAAATTATACGGATATTCTTACTTCATCGTTACACAGCGTATTAAAATGAAAATTTACCCGTTTTATATTTATCGAAAGTAACTTTTTAGTAACTTTTCCGACTGACTTAAGTTCAGCTCCCACTCAAAATTGATCAAATAAGCAAATGCCTAGCCCATCCGTAATACATATAAATTATTCTTATTTTTTCATTTTCGTAATGGACTGAGTATGTACATCGAAAGAACATGTTTCTGCACTGAAAACCTTTTAGAGTTATCTATAAATCATCATTTTTAAAATGAGCTTGTTTGTGGCATTTTTTTTTTGTGGCTTTTTCATAATTTATTTATGCATAGGAAAGTAGGGCGGAACCATATTAAAAACGCCCCATTATGTGTGGTTATTTTTTGAAGGGTGTGCAAAAAATGGTGTGTTACAAATTGGAGTAATGGTATAGTGAAAGTGAATTGTGGTTTTAAAATTCGTTACATCGACAATAGATATACATATGTATGTACATTTAAAATATTGACTTTACTCAATATTCGCTGGAATATGGTTAGTTCTAAAGGCTGATTAAGCTTATAGAGAGTCTCTGCTTTTAATATGCCAACAAGAAACTGTAGCTAATTCCTGAAATCCTAATTCATAAGCAAATCAGCGCAGTCAGTAAAATGTTTGCGAAAACAGTTTCAAGAATTGTGGAGAATATAGTTACCGAGATAAGCTTACTATACAAAAGTAAAAACATGTTTCAGTGGGGAGCTTTATTATAAAATATTAAGAGTATTTATCGACTAAATGTAACTGGTATTAGGTTTTACAAAACAGGGAATGTATGTTTCATCTTATTCCTGTCCTGTTAAACTCTTTCTTACTTTTTACACTTCTTCTAATCACTTCCTTTGGATCCGCAGTAGCTACTACCTAGGCAATGAAAATCCCCACGACTGCAACAACAACAACAACAACAACCGAAAAGGAACTGTCTGCAGGCACACGCCCATTTAAGCCAGAAGGCTATTAACACCGTTAAACTGTAAACAACAAAGTATGCGTGTGTGTAGGTACCGAATTCGTGGGTTAACCAGTGTCTTTTTTTGTACGGCTTTTCGGGGTGTGGTTCTGGATAAAAAAACAAAAACAAAATGAAATGTAATAAACGGTCGTCGCGTGCTTAGACATCATGAATTTAACAACCGACAACGCCTGACGGGCAGCGAGAAGTGCTCGTAAAACCCTTCTTTTAAAGTGTGTGTGTGTGTGTGTGTGTACTGCAACTCTTTCTGTCTACCCTCGCGTCGTCGTCGTCGTCACGTGAGTTTTGTAAACATAGGAAATGTCCTTAAACTTTTCGCACTCTGTTTTGCATTGACAACAACTTTGTTTTGTTCGTTTCGTTTCGTTTGCTGGGCGTCGATTCGTTTTGCACTGCTGACAAGCCCTTTTTTCACGCTGCGACTTTTATTTATGCGATAAAAATAAAGCGATAATAAATGGTGGGCAACAAGCGCCAAGTTATTGCACTCGCTCGCTCTCTCCCGCTCTTGCTCTCTCTTTGGCCTCTCTCGCGCTCAATGCGCTCTCTGCGCTCTTTGCTCAGCAACAGCTGTTTAGCTGTGGCTTAAGAAAGTTGCACTGAAAGTTCAATTGCCTTGCTCCGGCCTCGACATCAACTGCGCCTTGTCTCTCTCTCTCTCACCCGCTTCGCTTTGCATTTGCATTATTTATGTACATATTAGCAGTAAGTGACGACGACTGCGACTGCGGCTTTGAATGGTTTTCTGCCTGCTTCATTTCCATTTTGCATGTGTTGCGTAATTTCCGTTGTAAAATACAGACTAGAGAGTAGTACAACAAGAGAGCGCGAGACGACAGAGACACAATACAAATGAGCGGCAGTGAGGGAGTTGTAAATCAGATCATGTGCGTGTTTTTGTTGTAGGTCAGGTCAGGTCGAATAGCTAAGACGGCAAAAATGCATGAAATGCAACTGTAAAGTGATCGAGCAAAAGAGCACAAACTTAGTATAGCTCTTTACACTGCAAAAGTAGATGTAAAACAACTGATCGGACTTGTGATTTGTGTTTGGTGTGCTGCTAATGATGGAAAATAACAGAAAGGTACTTAGCATGTGTAGTTTATTGAAACATAGATCAAGTATTTACTACATTATGTTTATATTGTATTATGTATTCAAATCGAATTGATCGTTGAAAATAACTGCTTTCGTTTTATTATGTACATTCTTACAAATGTAAAAATATAAAGTGGACTTGCGCTAATACTCATGCTTAGTGTTTAAATCTATTAGAATCTTTTTGATTCATGGAAATGTCATTCAAAGTCTCAAAGTCTTAGTAACCTCAATAACTGGCGTCTTTATAATCCGTCTAATTGGCCAATTACTGTAAATACGTGCAGTTAATCAACTATTCACTATTCTCAGTGAATTAATCATAAGCTGAAACAGTTATCTATCCGCATTGTCGTTTGGCTTGAAAACATTTTCAATGCAAGGATAATTTGCATAAGGGAGAAGACCAATTTAGCAATTATCGCTCCCTTTCTTATAGAGCCATTTATTTTCAAATTATATGTAATTTTAACATAACATTCCTAAGTCGATCACTTTAAAGCAGTAACCATGCTATACTATTGATTATACCTACGAGAGTTTTTAACAAAAAAAGTCCCCTTTCGAAAATTACTCAGCTGAGTCGAACTCGTTTCGTTTTAACTCTATTATTAGCACAGACAAACCCTAATTGCTTACTTTCCCATGTATTACAGAAGCAGAAACAATACTTTTTCATTGTAATTAGGTTTTTCCATTGTATAGTTTTGATTCGAATACCCAGTAACAGGCGAATGCTTGTGTTAGCTATGAATGGCTACAGATTTTAAGTACAATAACTAAATTATACTCGTATTAAGTATATTTTAAAATCATTCTGAAAATTCCTCAATAAAATGATAATCACTTGGGAAATTTAAATTAAATATAGGGTGTTTTGTTGTCTAGTTGTTAACTAGTTTGGTTTTTCTTTACGTTTTCACCTTTGCTTTTGCCTCTCAAACCAAACAAAGTGAACCGCAAATTATTGTAATCGAAGTTAGCTCAGACGTCGCCTTGCTGTCTATAGTAAATTACATGGGATTTCTTGTTGGTGTTGTGTTCTCGTTTACAAATTAGCAATTTGTTTGTAATGTCTGAATAAATATATATTATGCCATCAATAAGTTGTGTATCTAGTTGGGATTTCACTGGAATATGACGAATGCACTTGGGAAACGGAAATAAACACGGAACAGCTTAAAATAAGGGAATACTCAATGATATAATACTGAACACAGGCACAAAACAAAATATTAACATTGGAAAAGTTGTTTAGTTTGAATAGATGCTGGTATTTGAAAAAAACAAGTAACTAGGAAATTTTAAACCACACTCGCATAGTTCATTTAAGATTTACGGGGTATTACATTGTCTATTCGAATACATACATAGTATGTTCGTAACCATATTTCATATTTGCTCAGTCAATTGCTTCGAGAGAAGACACTTCCGTAAAAGATAATCGTACCGCTCGGTCAAGCCTTTCAGAAACCAATCAAGCCTTATCACATGCTTCTAAAGTACCGCCTCTGCGATAAGAGCTCGGAAAATATCAACAAATAATTTATTAATATTGCTCAAGAACAATCAACAAAAGATGAATAACATTTGTAGGAGACTCAACATAACAAGTAGAAGCAAAATAGAAACAATTCTGCCACACGAAACTAACGGCAAACGTAAACAAGAACAAGCAGCAAGCTGTGGCACAATTACTATATGTACATACTTTTGAGTATATAAATACAATCTGTGCCAAATAAACTTTGCATGTTTATGGCGAATTTTTCTGCAAGCCGTTTTGTTGACATTTTTCTTTGTTGTTGTTGCGCTTGTTTTATGGCTCATTTTGTCGTACGAGGCGGGCGATTGACCCGCTTTTAACGGACCTCCGCATGATTCATAAAGCGGTACCAAGTTCAGACGAAAAAAAAATTAAATTGCAATAAAATACATTATATGTATGTAGATATATGTATATATATGTACATGCATGTTTGTGTTGTATGCACATAGGGGGCGCCACTGTGCGTGCCAGCTGCAATAAATGCGAGTCTGAGAAATTAAATGCGAATAAAGAGTGGCAAGGCAAGAGAAACAGCAACAGCATGAGCAACAGTTAATTTTGTTGCTGTTGCTATATTATTACACCGGCTTGAAACGGTAAATTTAAAGCGGCGATTACAACACAGTCGCATACACTCATGCAAAAATAGATGGCGAATTGATGTCACAGGTGCGCAAGTGAGACAACAATAGAGGAAGCGAAAACTTGCCGCCTGCACTTTAATTGAAAAATGCTCGGGCAACAAACCAAAACCAAAGCAAACCCAACGAGAGACAAGCAGAAAGAAGCAATAAGAAAATCAAATAAAATAGAGTAGAGGCGATTAAGAGTGTGCAGTAGAATAGTGTAGTGTATTGGTATGTGTGTGTGTCTGCCAGACAGGTTGCGTTATTTTGAAAGTGCCAAAGAGTGAGTAGGCAGAGAGCGAGAGAGGGACAAACCAAACTCCAACTCCAACACGAAATTATTAAATTGCAGACGCCCGACTGCGCGTGTGTGTGTGTGTTAGACAGAGCGGGTGTGTGTGTGTGTGTGTAGAAAGCGAGCGGAAGAGTCACGCACACCGAGGCAACGACAGACAAAAGCGCTATAAACGTCTGACTCTGTCGACGAACGAGTTGTGTTCAAGTGGTGGAGTTTGCTGTGGGGAAAAAGAGTACAAGAAGAAGAGCGCGCCATACAAAAAACGTGAGCGCTTGTACATAGCAGTGTTGGTGTTTTTGTTTGTGTGTGTGTGTGTGCGATAAAGGTCGTTGGCCATGCGGCGACGTTGAAGTCGCACGACTACAACAACAACAAAAACCAACAACAACAGCGGCAGCAGCAGCAGCAGCACGTTGGCAGAGAGTAAACGCGACGGCAACGGCGACGTATTTAGCCTAAGGGCATAAAATGTGTTGCAGGTTTCTGTTGGCCAACAAGCGCTTGTGGTAGACTATGGCTACAAGTTTATTTAAACATGCATGTATTCATATGAGTGTATATATGTGTGTGTGTGTGTGTGTGTGCATTTACTATGTATTGGCGGCCTCATCAGTTTATTGCTGCATTTAAAAGTAGCTGAAAACACGTTTTGTGCACAGCCGCCTCAAATAAATAGACAAAACGAACCGAGTCGATGGCAAATGTGGGCGGCTGTGCATGTGCATATGCATGTGTGTGTGTGTGTGTGTGAGACTCTTTGTGTGCACTGCTTGTTGCTGTTGCTGTTGTTGCTTGTGCCTTTAAGGCCGTTATCATCTAGCCGCCTCCTGCCTGCCAGTCAGTCAGTCAGTGCGACAAGTTTAGTGGGCTTCAAAATGTCATAAAGAGACAACGAACTTCGAACAGAAAGAAGCCTACATACGACTATCATCTAAATGAAAAGGAAGTGTGTATGCCCAAAATATACCCTATGACAAATATATAGGAAGGCAGATCAGCTGTGCACAAGTTTCTTCAAGTATCTATGCAATATATCAAAGTCTTTTTTGATAGGACGAACTTTGTGAATTTACAATTCTATTTGTATATCGTTTTTCTAAAATATACAGTAAACTTTCGGAAATTAGAGCATCCATATATGTATGTAAATCAGAAATTAAAACCAAAATTTGATTTTATTTACCTATGTTCCTTTTAAAAATACCAAAATATTTAAAATGCTGTTTAAATAATATCAAACAATGTGAGAAAGTCATTCGAAATTATGAAAACTAGAGTAGTTAAATTGTAATATAAAAAAATCAATTCAGATTTGATATTTGTACAGAAATTAGAAGTATCCCTGAAATCAAAAGATTCTATCTTCCGAGCGTCCACTGTATTTGTGATATTACTCCTTAATTTCTTAAATCTCCCTAATTATAGTTAAATTTCTCAAGAATCAAAGTAACTATATATTCAAAGCCAACTAACTTTTAGTAAATTCTACTTGTATTTATACTCTTTTCGAAGAAAATAGTATATTAAGTTTGTCCTGAAGTTTGTAACGCATAGAAGGAAGCGTCTGAGACCCCAAAAGTTACTGCCAATATGCTTAGAACAACAAAACAAATTGATCTAGCCATGTCCGTCTGTCTGTCTGTCTGTCTGTCTGTCTGTCTGTATGTATGCAAACTAGTCCCTCAGTTTTTGAGCTATCGCGATAAAACTTTGCACAGACCCTTATTATTCCAGGGGACAGCACATTGGTCGGAGCCGGCCGGATCGGACCACTATATCTTATAGCTGCCATACAACTCGAAGTCGGTTTTGGCCATATATCCCATGTTTTTAAAGCTATCGGAATGACAACTTTGTACAGATACTTATTATCCAAAGAGACATCACATTGGTTGGGAGCCGGCCGGATCGGATCACTATATCTTATAGCTGCCATACAACTGGCAATGAATTAAATATTCTCAGATAGAAAAAAAATTTTACGTGACAAAACGATTTTGTACAGTTTATGAAATTTCAGTGGTGCAGTTGGCAGAGTGAAAATTGCCTATAGGTTCGAAAAGAGTATAGAATCTTCGGAACGCCGAAGATAGTCCTTCCCACTTGTTTTTTGTTAAAGTTTCATTGTAGGTTGTTCATGATTATCTATTAATACAAGCTTCTGTTCTTTTAGTATATCTCTAACAATAGAAACCAAAAACAAATTTGTTATTTTTTTATATTCTTGGTAACTGGTTAAAGCCATTTCAGTGTCGACCGACAGCCTTTTGGGATGACCTCATGCAAAACTTCAAAGACTTGACGCAATTTATTTAATTGCTATGCACAAAGCAGCTGTGCAAGTTCAAAGCTAAAACTAATTTGTTTTCAAACAAGTGCTGACCTTTTGCTTGATGAAAAACAAAACTCGGATCAGCAGTTGTTGCTATTGACATGCGATATGTTTGCTTATAATAATACAGCTAACTATGTATTGGTTTGAACAGCCTTCATTCAGCCTTTGTCACCGCATTACATAACTATATATATATATATATATAATCTAATACCCCTGTGACAGCGACAATTGCAGCTAGAACTCGTTAAACTACTACTGCAACTGCTATTGCTAGTCTTCTTTGTTGTCATTTCCTTATTTAACGTGACACTTGTAAAAATTGCATTGAAATTGAGAAGATTGCGCTGATTGCTCTCTATCTCGCTCGCACACTAAGTGAAAATGAACACCTGCGCTGTTGTTGTTGTTGCTGCTGCTGAAGCGGTTTGTTTTCTTTTTGGTTTGTTTTATATTTTTTTCTGTGGCGTACGTGCTTGTGCACTTCACTCACTCAATGCAGTTATGCAGCTATTACGTCGTCTATGCTCACAGACAAGCACACTCACTCACTAATAGACACGCACTGGCGAACACCTGTCAAACGCATACATACATACATACGTACATATGTATATGTACATACATGCATGTGAAATAGAAAGACACAAAAAAAGACTCGCTCTAATGCCATTTAGTCTGTACCTGTCCCGCTCGCACCATCAGAAACAGCAGCAGCTGCTTTTTGTTTCGTTTTCACAGTGTTCCCCTTGCATATGCCGCTGCTTCTTCTTCATCATCTTCTAATGTTGCTGTGTCACGTTCTTCCATACAGAAATGCTTGAAATTCTGATTGGATATTATACGTACATATGTATGTGCGTGCGTACGTACGTACGCACACAGCGTTGCCAACTGTCTGCAATTAATGTTGTGTGCGTCGTTGCCATATTTCACGGGCTTACTCACGCAATAGCTTTCGTTGAAACAGGTTTTCATTTTGCTTCATGACAGAGCTACAAAGAGCGAGAGAGAAGAGCGATCATGATCCATGATCGTCATGATATCTTTGCTGGCTTTGCCTTTCATTGTGTTTCACTTGTTGGTTTTTCGGTTTTTGTCGGCTTGGCTGGCATTCTTTGTTAAATATGTCCACTGACCTTTGCCGAAATTTCCAGTTTTTTTTTATTTTTGTAGACTCGAAAGCGTTACATGTGTTCAAATATATACATATTCGATTGTCTTTTGTCTGCTGCTGCTGCTGTCGCTGCCATATTTGTTATTGTTTAATCATTTACTACGAAAACAACTGTGAAGCAGCGGAAGAAGAAGCAGCGTGCGCAAATGACCTTCAACTTGATTTTTAATTAAGTTCAGTTCAATGAACTGACTCAAACTGTCAACGACTCGTCGCCGACTTTTTCGTGTGTGCTTTTTATTTTAAATGTTTCCTTTTTCATTTCTTTTGTCATCACACAAATTTGGAAGCGTTTACACAATTGTTGAATGTTTGCTTCTTCTTTTTTTCATATGTATATTTACCGTAAAAATAGCCGCTTCAATTTTATGTTCTTTGTGCTGCTATATACATACATATGTATGTAGAATACATATTTATACACGCATGTATCTAAAGTGCGCAAATTATTTTTGTTTAATGATGTCGCGACGTCAACTTTATGTCTGTTATTCATTTTGAACTTTAACGGTATATTAGGTTAAAGGTGTTTTAACATTTGTATGAAATAAATTTGCGCACGACTGAGCGAAAATTAAATCATGTTTATAGAGCTTTCAAGATGGGTCTGACTAACTTCTTGACCTAGTGAAAATCTGCCCGATTGACTGAAAAATTAAACACAATTCCAATAAAGTTGGAAATTTATCAGTTTTTCACAATTTTCCCACGTTTTCGACTCGAATTTTTGAGGACCAGTTATTCAGGAAGCATATTTATATTCTAATGAATACGTTTTATGTTTTACAGTTGTATTCAAAACTTTAGTATTTAAATGAGGAAATTCTTTAACTCTTATGTATTTCATGCGTACACATTATAAATAATTGAACAATATGCCAGATTACCAATGTCATTTTCTGGTATCGGCTTTTTCCACACCTTAAAGTTTCTTCGTCACGTTCAGCTTATTGTTAGCTCTTTCATCTATCATAACTCATCTCGGCTTTGCAGCATCCCAACTATGTGATGGCCATAATTTATGCAATTTTATCGCTTTTCTCAACCTACTACTTTAGTTTCACAGTCTCGCATTTTTTATCGCTGCTCGTTTCACATAAATTTTCCGTAGGTTTTTTTTTGTTGTATCCCTACTGTTTTTTCTGCTTTTCATCATTCGCCCAAACAACAATTTTTTTTTCAATTTACATTTTTTCCATATTTTGTACGCTCTTTTGTAGTTACCTACACGCAAAAAAAAAACTGTGTTAATCTAACCGATATATTAACTACTGTAATTGTTATGCAATAATTTTATTTATTGAATTTACGGTTTAGTAGGTAAGAGATAGTATAAAATATATAAAAATTAATTATAAACAAATCAAATGTTGCTGTTATTTTACTACTATAACATATTTTTTTTAGATGTTTTTATACTCTTTCGTAGAAATTAGTATATTAACTTTTTGCTGAAGTGTGTAATGCGTAGAAGGAAGCATCGGGGACCCCAAAAGTAAACTCTAGTATGCTTAGAATGACAAAACAAATTGATCTAGCCATGTCCGTCCGTCTGTCTGTATGTATGTATAGGATCAGTTTTTGAGCTACCCTGATGAAACTTTGCACAGAGACTTATTATTCAAATGTACAGCACATTGGTCGGAACCGGCGGGATCGAACCACTATATCTTATAGCTGCCATACAACTGGAAGTCAGTTTTGGCCATAAATCCCATGTTTTTAAAGCTATCGCCTTCAACTTGCTTGTGAACTGAAACATCTTTAAAACTCATCAATGTTTAAAATTGCAAAAACGTTTGAGTCATAAATAGCGACTATATGCGTATTTAAATATTTGTTATACGAAAAAAGTAGGAAAAAATCATTTAATTTTCATATTTGCACAACTTAACTTAAATGTGTAATAAAAGTAGAGGAAAAACCATGAACAAATTGGCCTGGAGCTTTAAAATGGATTCAGTTTTGGCAGAGTTATGTGAGCTTAAAGTCTTCTAAGTACATTTTTGAACATTCATACTTTAAAAATCTTAAAAGAGTTGTAGATTGTAGAAAGATTTATTTTTATTAAGAAAATTTCTCTGGTACCCCACTACTTAATACATTAAATATATTTGTGGATATATCTACTGAGATATCAGTCTTAGAGTGCAATATTAAAAGAAAAGTGCAAAAGTACGAACCATACTTAAAGTTATTGTAAGTGCTGTAAGCTTTTTTTATTGTGTAGCTTCCAACATCCAACAATGGCCCACCGCCCACAGTGTTAGACAGATTTTATTACCAGCTACCATTGCTACTTACCCGGAAATGCTTGTCGCACCCTTTCCACATAATAATCAAGTCAACACACACACACACACTCACACACACACACACACTCACACACACACACACACTCACACACACACACACACACACTGGCAACCCTCTTTGCTGCTTGGTCGGATTTTCCTTCATGGGTGTTATTGTTATTCAGGTTTTGTTCGCCCGACTGGCTGGCTGGCAACCCTTGTGGCAGGTTCTTTCGTATCCACTAAAATTGTTGCATGTCAACTGTAACTGTGCCTGCCACCCGCACCACCACATGCATAGTTCGTTTTTTCCCACATATAAATTTCGAGCAGCAAGTAGTTTTTGGGCAACCCTCCCCTCCCAGACTCAAGACTAAAATCCGTTGGCTGGCTGCCTGGCAGGAAGGATGTTTCAATTTCTATTTTGCTTTACATTTCTCTTCCTGTTTTTATCGCTATATCGCTATACATATGTGTGTGTGTGTTTGTGTTTGTGTGCAAATGACACAAACCTCCCCAATTCCCCTGACTTTGCCTTAGAAAAACAATATAGCTGTGAAAATTGGCATCGTCGCATTGCTCTCCGTTCTGTGCTTTTTTGTTATCGTTCGTTTCGTTTGCGCTAGCCTTTTGCTTTTCGTAGAAGGCGAACTTTTTTCGTAGCGTATATTATTTGTCTACCTACTCTATAAATTGTAAGAGCTTTTTATTTATTTAGGGCCCTTTGCCATTTCTTTGAGTTAAGCTCCGAAATTGTTTGGCAGCTATTGTTGTTACTGCTTACTTGTATTTCATTGTTTCGGAAGTTTTTCTTGCTTCTATGGCGAGCTGATTGGTTTTTTGTTTTTTTTGATACCCTGAACCCATTTTTGTCTAGGTTGCTTACGCGGTTATTGGACACGTACTGAATCGAATTATACAGTGACATATAAAAGACATTGTATATGATATGTAATAAAGGATATGAAAGGAAGATGGAAATACACGAAGGATACAGTTTAAAAATAGTTAGCTAAATCTTAAAAATGTTTTAAAGATCTGGTTTTAAAAAAACCTTAAAAAATGCTCAATATTATAATGTAAAATTAAATATAAATGCAAATATTAATAATATGATATATACTTGCCAAATTTATGCATTTTTTTAACAACATCAACGAAAACTCCATGGTAAATTGTATATCAATTGCAATATAAAGTGAAGTCTGCAGTAAAAATGATCTAACAACTTAAGTTTTCATTGTCACGCTTCACTCTAGCTTTCGTTTTTTTTTTGTCAGTTACATTTTAGCAATGATTTCGTTTCAAATTGAATCTTTCGCAATGCCGCACTTTCTACGTACTATTATTATTATATTATATCATATGCTTTACTAACATCAGACATTTCGTTATTGCCTATTTTTAGACATCGAAACCCGCGAGCGTTGCTTTTTAATTACTGACCCATTTTTCATGTTCCTATGCACGTTTCAATCATTGCAGTTGAGCGGTTGCCGCATTTCACATGGCAAAGTTTTAAAGAGCTGCGCTATTTAAAGAGCAGCTCACAACTGTGCGTTTGTGTTGGAAAGTAACACATATATATATACATATATACGCTATGTACATGCAATTATGCAAATTTACATAAACATAACCTACTAACTAAGCACGCTATTGAAACAAATGCAGCCTATGCTAACAGTACTCGTGCGCTCTCTCTCTCTCTCTCTCGCTCTCTCTCTCGCACACACACACACACCGCAAATAGTTGACCTCATTTTTTAGGATTGTGTACAATTTTACTGCAACGTTGTTGTTGTTGCTGTGTTTTTTTTTTGCCATCACTGGGGCGCCGCCTGGCGGGCGTTTCTCGGCCCCCCAAAAGAGGGAGCCACTTCTCGTCTATCGTGCTGCGCTCATTTTGCATGCATGCATGCATTTGGCAACACTGGCGCTGCTGATGGCCTGAAGCGGCCTAGGGGGAGGGGGTGGGGGGCAAGGGCTGGGTAGGCGGTGTCCTACATTTTGGGCTTTGTTGTGTTTTAGAGCCTTTATGAAATGCAGGCAGGTGGCGCAGAAAGGCAGAAAGGCAGAAAGACAGAAAAGGGTTTGCATTGCTTTTCAAAAAGCGTCATTCAGTGCAAATGCACTTTCTGCTTCTGCAGCTGATGATAGTTGTTGGTTGCTGCTGCTGCTGCTGTTGCCACATTTCATTCACAATAACAAACAGATGGGTTTTTTTTGTTGTGCTTTCATTTGACTGTTTGCTGTTGCCTTTCATATTTATTGCACGTCCTTGTGCTAAAAACAACGACGTCGAGAGAACGTCGAGAACAGGCAGAAAGAGGTTGAAATGCTGCTAAAATCGATAAAGCAATTAATGCAAAAAGTGGCTGGCAACCCCCACAAACAAACAGCGACGCAACCCTGCGTACAAAAATAAACAGCCACAAAACAAGATCCAACCCAATCCGACCCAACCCGACTCAGTAGCAAGCGCTTTTTTCCACTTTACACTCTTCTGTTTTGTTTTTTCTTCTTCTGTTTGTTTGTTGTTTTTGTTTCTGCCTTGCACACAGCGTGTTTATTACTTTGCTGCTGCTGCTGTTGTTGTTGTTGTTGCTGCAACCCTCGTTTGACGGCAGCGTTGCCATGCGGGCTTAATTTTCTTTGGGTGGGCAACAGCGACGAATACGAATGAGAGAGAAAAGGAAAGGAACCGCAGGGGAGCCGCTAAAGCGCGCGCTTAACTTTAATGAACATTTTGCTATACGTGTGGGTGGATGTATCTGTGTGTGTGTGTGTGTGTGTGTATGAGTATGAGTACGACTTTAATATATTTTAATTCACTTTTTCGCTTGAGTTCAGTTCAGGCTTGCCAGAGGTTTTTCAAGGAACATTTTCTCTGCTAGAGATTTCATGTTGAAATTTTCATGCGGAAAATTTATAAATTGAATTAAATACTTATAACATTAAATGTATGTATATTTGAAGTGCTGATTTGAAGTGAACTATAAAATTTATATATTTTTAAAGACATTTCCTAGCATATATTTTAACAATATTTAAATTCCTAAAAACACCATTTCTGGCTTGAGGAAGAACATGAATCTTAGTTGTACGCTTTGTTTTTATCATGCCAATCAAATTTTGTTTAAATGATTTGATAATGAATGTTTTTTACTTAACTTATGCTCCAGAGATTTTTAATCTATTATTTAGGTTTTTAATAAATGTTTTAAAAAAAATTCTAAGCTACATACGCTGAAACTCCAATTTCAACATTTCAAACAATTTACCAGAGTTGTATACGATTTTACTTGCCTCTAATCCCATTGCTTTGTTTCTATAAAGGGATTTTCGATTTGGCTTAGCTCGCCTGTCTCCCAACAATATTGATTAACTTTTTGCCGCGTTTTAACAACAAAATCCCTGCCAACATTCATCCAATGAAAGCTGTCAGAGCTGCTCAAACTTAAAGTAGATATAAAACCCTAAGCTATCCCAGTTTGTGCTGGTCTTTGTTGTTGTTGTTGTTGTTGCTGCTGCTGTTATTGTTACTGCACATGACAAGTAAAATTTCCCATGCCCGGAAAGAAAAACTAATATGAAAAAAGTTTCTGTTGGCCATTCCAAATATGAGTGTGCTGCAGGAGGGGCATCCATGCGGCCAAACGCCATAAACAATATTGGCTCGGACATTTTTTGGCAATGTGCCCAAAGTAACGGGCAAACATGAAACTATGCAACTATATTAATATAGAGAATTACCTACAATTCTGTACATACATACATATATAGGCATTCAAATAATTCGAAAATATTCGGCAGTAAATAATATCGATATCAAATACAGATAAGTTAGGTAATGAAAATTATATTCATTAACAATTGTAGTATCAATACTATTCGATAGCATTTATATTAAGATATCGGTAGTCAAGCCGACAACAATAGACCTGACTTAAATTTTTGAATGTATCGATAAACATTCTTATAAAAACAAATCAATATATCGATATATTTTTTAAACAATCATATTTTTAATAAAAGGATTTGTATAGTTAAGAAACCATTCAATACTATGTAAGCGTATTGGGTGTTCCGTAGCATCTATCTAAATATTCGGTACATCCTTATTGCATATGCCCTGCATAACTTGTATCCAAAGACCCTTGGTTCTTTACTATGTTTACTTACAAAGCCATACATACATATATACAGTGACGTATGCAGAATTTTGTTAAGGGGGGATTTGGTTTTTAAAAGCAAAAAGGACATACTGTTTTCTTCTACTTCCAAAAATCTGGGTGTGCGGCGGCTTACTCCCCAAAAATCATCCTATCCTATGTATTTGTGTATATATAGTCTGTCAAACTTGGCCTCAGCGCCAAGTCAGCCCATCCCCACTTACAAACGCACTTACACTCACAAAAACACACACACACATACACACACATACACACACATACACACACATACACACACATACACACACACTCACACACTCACACACACACACACATACTCACACACACACTGGCAGCGGACGTCGTCAACTTTTTATGCCTTTTGCTGTGCAAGTTTTCAACAACTTTTGCATATTTCAAACCAACGACCCACACACTTAGCCACCCAACCAACCCAACCGAACCCACCCATTCGCCACCCACATTACTGTATACATATTTTATAAGTTTGGCCCCAGCCTCGATATCTGTTAGAAGCCCTCTGGCTTTAGTTTAGTTATTTTTCATCATTATCATCATCGTTATCTGCAGTCTCAGCATTTCACCATTCCTCCTCATTCACTCTGTCGTCGTTTTCTTGTCTTTGTTCGCATTTTCCACGTTTTTCCCACGTTCGCTTTGGGTTCGGGGTTGGGGTTGTGGAAGCTCAACCTCCCCAAGTAAATAAAAGCTTCGTAAAACGAGCACGGCGGGACTTGCCTTGAGTGAGGACTGTGCCTGATAATGTTTCATTCTGCCCCGTTCCATTCTTAATGCTCTTGTTGCTATCTCTTTTCTCTCTCTCTGTCTCTCTCTCTCTCCCCTGTGTGCTTGGCACTTTATCTGTGCGCTTTAATATCGCATTTCAATTCGTTTCTTTAAACCATTTTTATGCACAAAGTGAAAAGTTGAAGTAAAAACTTTTGTGTGGCGTTCTTGTGTTGTGTTTGTTATTTATTTCACAAAGCACATTTAGCAGCACTCTTATTTTGCATTCTTTGCATTCTAAACATATCTTAAGCACGTCAAAGTTTCTCTCTCTTGGTAGTAGTCTTTAATTTGAATAGCTGATATTTTAGTTTGTTTTAAGATGAACTTTAGAGAACCTAAGAAGTCGAGAGTGCCCGACTAGGAGATACCCTGAACCCAGTCCTTACATTCATACTAATCTATCAGTGTGTATACATACATGTAATTGAAAGTAAAATCTTAAAAAACTTCTGTGTTTATTGTGCGATCTTTCTGAAATTTTTAGGACATAACATTGGCTATAATATGTGTGACCAAACCTAATTGCAAGGTCATAACTTAAACTTTTGGGTGGATTGCGGGGTGGTATCCAAAACGTAAAATAGTTGTAATATGTGTATGATATTCAAGATAATACATGCCCAATTTGGGGTCTCTAGCTCTTATAACTTTCAAGTTATGGCCAAAAACACTTATTGATAACTTTTGAACGGGACGAGTTATCGATAAAATGAAATAAACTTGTACTGTCCCGGGACTACGAGAACTTATATTCCAAATATGAAGTCTCTAGCTCTTAAAGTCTCTGATATCTGCGTGTTCATACAGACGGACGGACAGACAGACGGACAGACAGACGGACAGACAGACGGACAGACAGACGGACAGACAGTCGGACAGACAGACGGACAGACAGACGGACAGACAGACGGACATGGCTAGATCGACTCGGCTGTTGATACTGATCAAGAATATATATACTTTATATGGTCGAAGCTGCTTCCTTATGCCTGTTACATACTTTTGCACAAAACCATAATACCTTTTTACCCATTTTTTAATGGGTTCAGGGTATACAAATTGTTAGCTTTAATTGTTTGAATTAAGTTGATATATGTATGTACATACATACATAATTTTGCTTTTAATCGCCCCAGCTCAGTGGCACTTAACACTATATATTTTAAGTGTTTGTACAATTGTCAAATTCGCCCCTAAATTTAATGTAGAAGCAGACCACTATAAAAATCAATATGAACTGAGCACGTTATTTAATTTATGTACATATCTTTGTGCATAATTGCTATGCAGCCAAGTCTCTGTCAATGCTTCTTGCACATGTTGGCATTACAAACAGAAAGCCTTCTTCTGTCCAGTGGTTTCCAGTGCCGGCTACACGTGCTGAACTTATCCTCGATCACCCTACCTGTTGCCTGTCTTGTGTGTGTAGCCTGTGGTCAGTTGATGGCTGCCCGCTGCACTTTGCAAGTCAAAGCGACACATGCAACACATGCAACGGGAAGCGGCAGCTGTTTTTGGGGTGACCGCAAAGCGAAAACCGCAGAGCAACAAACATCAACTGGAATCCTTCAACTTTATGCAGGACGACAAGAAATTATAAGTGCATACACATTGCGATTAATGGCCCTGCAAACGATGCTAGGGGTGTAGCAGCGCTACAAGCAAGCTACCAGAGCATGCTCGACTAGCGAATGCCCTGTAGACAAACGTTTACTTGTGTAGCTACTAAAGTTTACAGCGCATCGTTCTAGTTTGTTAAGTATATGAAATACTAAGTATACACATTATTGTGTAACTTTATCAAGTTAGCCGAACTTTGAGCTGTGCCCTTTTCTGCCATTGCACATCATTTGTATTTTATAGGGTATACAATGTTGAGGTTGACTCCTTTGGCACGCACCAACATTTACGTTGCCACTGCACTTTGTGCGATCAAGAAAAGCGCAGGTGTTTGACTCGCTGCAAGCTGTTAAAAATTTCAATAAAAAAATATAAAAAATACAACTTCCAATTGCAATTCGCTGTCACATGTTGTTTTTTCTTCTTCTTCTGTTGTCTTGTTTGTATTGTATACTTTGTATGACATCAAGTTGTATTCACTTTGTGAATGTATGTATGTATGTACATATGTGTACATATAACTAGGTCAAACACTATCTTATCAGAGCGGCGTTTGTTTTATGATTATGATTGGGCCAGTCGCAAACATTTGATGGCCTTAAATGTCAACAGGTGGCGCTCATTATTACATAAATACACAGATCAATTAGAATCTGTTCTATTTTCGCAGAATTATAGCGTTTTTAAGGTAATTGTTTTTCGTTTGTTCTCTCTAGATTGAATTCTAGTCGCTACAATTGAATTAGTTGAACTTTAAAACTAATTCAATTCGTTTGCAGTGTTAGAAAACAACAGATAATGCAGTGAGTAGAAATGTGTGTATAAGAACGAGCATTGAATATATATATATGAATATATGTATTTTTCTATAAATACGAGTCTTATCAGTAAATAGGAATAAATCAAAACGTTTCAATTTTTTATTATTTTCACAATGCGTTCTATGTAGTATATATGTATGTATGTATGTATGTATGTATATATGTATGTATGTTATGTATTGATTATCAATATTGAGCGCTTGACCTCAATGATACCTCGTTATGTCTGTCGTTATACAGTTACAATGAAAACAACAAGAACAACCAAGCGATAGCCATAACAAAGACAAAGGATTCTTAACAAGGAGCACAATGTATGTATGTATGTATGTACATATATAATATTGACCAAAATAAGTAGGTAAATTGAAATGATATGCAATAAATTGCGTTGAAATTGATTTTGCAGCTGGTTTTTCGATTATTGTGTTAACAATTCAATTATTGCATATTTCAAATATCTGCGCATTAATGCAAATTGTTTTAAAAATAATTTGCAGAAAAATGCATATTTCAGCAGCTGTTGTTTGTCTGTAAAATGAAAATGCAGCACTTGCAGTGCCTCTGCAACTGTGGGCTCTAAAACTGTGCGCTTTTTGTTATTATCTGTTAGCTAAGTGGTTTTTTACACTGCTAATTAGCAAGAATTGAACGGTTTTGGTCTCGATCACAACTATTTATTTACACAATTTTTGACCCCAAAAGCAAGAAAACCTTGCGCTAATAAGCTAAACAAATACAAAATGTCTGAATTTTGAAACATTCAAATGTAACAACAACAATTAGAATCCATAATAAACATAGGCAATAAAAGTCCGACAAATTAACGTGAAATCAAAGCGTAAACTAATTTAACCTTCAGTCATGCAATCACAACAAACACGTGACCATGAGTGTAATATTGCTTGTTCTATTGAGTAAGTTTGTGAGGCAACAACAAATACATACATACATATGTATGTATGTATGTAGAACAGAAAATCAAATGTTAATGTAAAATAAAAACTCCGCACTAGCAAATTATGAAACTGACAGCCAACGATTAAATAATGCAATTACAACAATAATTGGGCGAAAGAGTGCGGCGATAAATAGCGTGGGGCGTGTGAGAGCGGCAACTATTTGCTGTAACGGCATTTAATTGACATGTTAGCTAACATACGTACATATATACATATGTATGTCTATACGCTGCGCTGTTGTTAACAGGCGCTCGTTGGCTCGTTGGCAAACAGACAGTTGTGCTAATTTTAATTGTTTGTCGCTATGACCTTGACCCACAGTGAGAACACACTGAGCGCCGAGAGTATAGTAACGTGCAATGCGCAATCAAAATAATAAAACTGGTCGCTGCTCATAAAAATAGAAAAGCGCACGCCAAACTAAGCGGCAAAACAAAGCTGAAAATAGTAAAAAAAAAAAACAAAACAAAAAAACAAAAACATAACACACATTTGAATTTGTATTCATTTTGTTGTGCGATTTAATTTTATTGTTCTTTTAGTGGCGATATTAACTACAACAACAACAACAGCAACAACAACAACATGAATCCAAAGCACAGCACAGACTGCGTGGCAGGCAAAAGTCGTAAAGCAAAATGACGGCGAGAGCGAGCCGCAAAACAACAATAACAACTAAAGCGAAAAATATACATATATTGCAAGCAGAAGAAGAAGACGCAAAAGTTGCCAGCGTGGGCGTTGGCGGCGCTGCTCGCCGCGTATGTTAGCTAGCAGACGCATATACATACATATGTTAAAGAGCACGCTCTCCCAATACAGCAGTTACAGAGCGGGAGAGCCGGAGAGCGGGAGAACGAACAATAATGGTGTATGAGTGCGCCTTTTAAGTTGATTTAAAGCGTGTGTTCTGTTCTGTGCGAGTTAACAGCGATAAAGTCTCAGTGTAATTGTGTCAACTAGCGTACGCCTGTGTGTGAGATGTGCATGTGTGGGAATGAGTGAGGCTTGCAATGGTAATGTGTGTCACGCCTCCACAGGCATGCAAAACAATTACCAAATATTGATCGAATAGACTCGACTAGCATACACCCTAAATCAGACTTATGTACGTTCGATTAGTTTTAATTTTTATAAAAAACAAGTGGGGAAGAATTATCTTCGGCGTGCCGAAGATTTTATACTCTTTTCGAACCAATAGGCAATTTTCACTCTGCCAACTGCACCACTGAAATTTCATAAGCTGTACAAAATCGTTTTGTCGCGTAACATTTTGTTTTTTTTGTTCTAAGAATATTTAATTCATTGCCAGTTGTATAGCAGCTATAAGATATAGTGATCCGATACGGCCGGCTCCAACCAATGTGATGTCTCTTTGAATAAGAAGTATCTGTGCAAAGTTTCATCGCGATAGATTAAAAAACATGGGATATATGGCCAAAACCGACTTCAAGTTGTATGGCAGCTATAAGATATAGTGGTCCGATCCGGCCGGCTCCGACCAATGTGCTGTCCCCTGGAATAATAAGTGTCTGTGCAAAGTTTAATCGCGATAGCTCAAAAACTGAGGGACTAGTTTGCATACATACAGAAAGACAGACAGACAGACATGGCTAGATCAATTTGTATTGTCATTCTAAGCATACTGGCAGTAACTTTTGGGGGTCTCCGACGCTTCCTTCTATGCGTTACAAACTTCAGGACAAACTTAATATACTATTTTCTTCGAAAAGAGTATAAACATAATATTAGATGAACTCGAACAGTTGACACAAAAATAGATGACTCGCTTTTTTAGTCTCTGAGCCTTACAAGTTAACTCATTGTGACGCAAACCTTCATCAATTAATTCCCAACAGAGAATTAAATATTCAAAGGCACATGACTAAAGTTTCTAGTCGTATTGCTTCTGTGCCAATATGTGTGACTGTGTGTTCTAATTAGCAATGTGTTAACAAATGTTTGCTGCTTGCAATGGTGCGATAAGTGAGCTGAGTTATGTAATTGTACATTTATGTGGTTCAGTTACCAAGGGATCTACGTAAAATTAGAAAATAATTTATCTGGAATTGATATTGAGCGAGATTAGGACTAAAAACTAAATTTCAAATAATTTTAGTTGAGATTTATTGCCTTGATTGATATTTGAAGTTGGTAACATTCAGACCTTATGTTTTTTAATACTAGTTTTAAGAACATAAAATAAAGTTATGTATGTTCTTTACTAGTTGTAAACGAAATATACAATTTCCATGTCAAATTGGCCAACAAAAAAAGATATATGTGTTGCGATACTATTTTTCCACCTTTTTACGTTCACTTATTGGCGTCGCTCCACAGGGCGTATGTGCAATTTGCCTCCCATATAGGTACAGGCCATTCAAAAGCTCCACAGAACGGCTGCGAGAGCTTGACCTCTTAAACCCCGAACCACCAACATGGCCTGTCTGTGTGTTTTGAATATTAGAATAACAAAGAAATACACAGAGAGAAGCTCTCTCTCTCTCGCTCTCTCTCGTTCTCTCTTCTCTCTCTGTCTAGTCAATGGAGCTGGACCAATTACGAAGGCTGAGAGATGGGAGAGAGACGCAGTTGGCGTCTGTCTGCCTCGAGAGAATGACTTTGGCTCTTTGAGTTTGATTTTATAGTTGTGGCTGTTGTTGCCGGGCAATGTTTGAATTTGAAACTATTTACATGTGTACAAAATGCAAGTATCGATTGAAAATGCGAGAAAGAAAAACCTGTAAATACTGAACATTTTCCAAACAATTGCAATAACATGTATACATAAATAAATAAATATACAATATGGTTAGCTTAGTTATTGGGTAATGACATTAGGGATCTGGAACTGACCTTAAGCCGCAAGAGAGCAAACAATTTGCCAAATGCATAAATGAAAGTATACAATTATAGAATTCGTTTTGGCCAAGTCTTACAGTCACGCAACCGAACTCATTGTCAACTCGTCCGCTAATCGAATGGAAGTAACCAAAGACTTTGATAACTTTGAAGTGCCTCGTCGTGCACTTAGTTATTGATTAAAACAAAGTTGTTAAATTGCTGATGTGCGTTTGCCAACTTGCTAGCGGTAAATTGATTGGCAATTTAGCCAGCCAGGAGTATTAGATATACACACGCACACACACACCAGAACACACACACTACGACTTACCAGACATGGCTGGGATATATGATAACGGGAATAGACCGGAGAGACACGGCTAACCGCCCAAACAGGATGATTGTAGGTCGCCAGAGAGGATTGAAAGGGGGCAGCACATTGCTGTTGCTGTTGCTGTTGCTGTTGTCGGGTTGTCGGGTTGTCATGTCAGCAGATACAGACACAGACACAGAAATACACAGGATACATATGCAGATAGCACGAGCCAGTCGGATATTCGCACACGTGCATGCACAGCAAATATTAAACAACAGGGCCATAAACATATATGTGTGTATATATATATATATATATACCGGCATTTATAGATACATATATCTGCATTCACACACACTTATGTAAAGAGATGTTGCCAGACAGGATTGGGTTGGGTTTTGTGGTACACTCGACCAGGCTGTGCATTTGGTTTTTGCATCGGCATCGGCCCAAAAGCCATTCAATTTAATGTAGCGCTTGTCTAGCCAAAATATTTCAACGTCCGAACGCAACGCTTAAATCCATCTGAATGACCCAAAGCTTTAATTAAAGCAACAGAGTGTGCACTCAACACCCAACAACCCCCGCCCCCTCCCCCCCCTCCCACCCCCCTGCTGCTGCTGAGGGTTGTTATTGATTTTTCACAGCATTTCCACACGACGTCTTCCCGTCTTACCCTACCTCTGTTATCCATAGCCAAAATGAAAATGCCTTTAGAAAGCTGTTGTTGCCTATGCTAATGAAGTCCCATTGTCGTTCTGTGGGACACGCCCACCCGTATACGGTCCAAGCCAGAAACGTGTACGCGAATTGAATTACATTTAACACAAAACAAAGTTGAAACGTGCCTGGCATTATAGATTAGCGTAATAAACATTAAGAATGAGTCTGTAGTAAATTAAAGAATTAAATGTCAAATAAAAAAGCGACTTTATGTGATGGAAATTTAAAAGTTAACATCAGCTCATGTCTTTTTTTTTAGTAAAAACCAAATTTGTTTCGAGTTTATTTCAATACAGATTCAGTGTTAAACAATTTTTTTAAAAACGTATATCAAACAATTCTAAATCTGTTATATTTATAATGTTTATTTAATTTTCTGTGCAGCATAAAAAAATGCCACATATCGATTCATGTTAAGTCCTTTATTTAAATTTTGTGTGTTTGGGGTTGGTTATGAATAAAACAAATTTCAAATTTGATTTATTGTTTGGGAGCCTCTTACATTGGAAGTATATTTAAATATGTAACGAATTGGTGATTTAGGCTCTATAAATTTGCTAAATGCATAGGCAATGTGAATACCGCAAAAAAACAACTGATACGAAAAACTCAATAAATTAGTAATTAGTAATTATTATATAGTATTACATAGTTTAGTGTGTTACTTTGTTTGCCACATTTCATTAAATACGTATTTCTCACATCCACAATCAACACACTCGCATGACGCAGCGTTTTTGATCAGCTTATAAGTTTCGGTTACATAAACTTGAAGCACGCTCATAATCAGCATCTCGAGTTTGATTACGTTTTAATTTAATTAATTCTATTTTTTTTTATGAATTATGTTACGTTCAATGCATTTCTCAAGCCTTGTTTATTTATGTTCTACCATTTCTCTGTTCTTTCTCTTTCTTCTTGCAGACAGAGCCCCCACAAACAAAACAAATAAAAAGCATTCAAACACATACAAACAGTTTTTCAAAAGCCGAGATCACAATTCAAAACAACAAAAACACATACGCCGTCGTTTTGCAACACTGAACCACGCGCGTGCAACATGCGTACCGTTAGTTGGCAAAGCGCGCGTGCCATGGAACGCAATGAAATGAAACGCAACTGCTGCCCGTGCGCGACGATGAAATGAAACAGTCGCAGCAGCAACAACAACAACAACAACAACCACCACAACGACAACGACAAGGACAACAGCAAGAGCAGCAACAACACCCGTTTACGGCAGGCGAAAATGTTGTCGCACATTGAGGAAAATGCATCGTTTTCTTAACATACAGCAAAATATAAAATTACGCAACTATCATCAGTTACTTTTGTATTTTGTTGCTGTTCCATTGGCTGCCACTGCTGCTGGAGGAAGACGACGACGACGAGGAGACGGAGAAGGAGAACGAGATATATTTGTGGGTGGGAGCAGCAGCAGCAGCGCAGCAGCATTAGCATTAGTAGCAGAGACAGTGGCAACAATAACGTAACGATCGTAAAGCACCGTAACGTGACGCACACACACACAAAATCAAGTAGCACATAGATGGTTATTTTTTTGTTTGTTTAAATAGTTTTCTTTAGCCCAATACACACGTACTCATAATTAACCCAACGCTGCCACTGTTCCTAAGACAACAACAACAAAACAAAGCAAAACAAAACAACCTATCATCGTAATTGTAATCGTAACGTAACCCTAAACTAATCATAGACGAAACGTAACATCACGCCACTACACTGCTCCTCTGCCAACGTTTTATGATCATCATCAGCATCCAATATATTCATTGTATTGCATTATAATACACGACAAATAATCGAAACGTCACACGTTCATGTCAATCACTCAACTGATACTGTTAGTTCTACAACAACAACAACAACAACAACAAGAAAAACAGTAAGAACAACAATTGCGAAGCATAAAACAACAACGTGACGTTGTTTTAGTGTTTCGTGTTTCCATTGACCTTTTGCCGCCCAGCTGGCAAGGGAAAAATATGGCAACACCGCAAGTCAAAGACTTGGTGTTGCGCTCGCCAGCTGGCTCCTCCGATACCCTCACGTTCGCCTGGCCACTGCAGATTGGACATGGACAGGATAAGCATGACAATGGCATCGATATCATCGATACAATTAAATTCGTATGCGATGAGCTGCCATCCATTTCATCCGCATTCGAGGAAATCAACCTCAATCACATTGACACTGCCTGCTATAAGACTATGACAAATCTTGTCGATCGCTTCAACAAGGCTGTCGACAGTATTGTTGCATTGGTAAGTAAATTGTGTACCCTTCAATTATCCAATGCCTTAATAAGTAATTCAGTAGAAGGAAGAGGCTTAGATCAAATATTGTGTAGTAGACGTTTTGAAAAAGACGATCTAATTGTTGAGCTATTAAATTATCCATGTGTATGTTCGAGTTTATATAGAAATATGCAATTCGTATTAACTAAGCTTCTAATTTAAAATAATTGAATAATTTCTTGAATTTTTGCATTGATCAATACGAAAGAAGCATCTCCGATCCCTTAAAGTATACATATCCTTGATCAGTATTAACAGCCGGGTCGATCTATCCATGTCTGTCCGTTGATATTAGAGACTCTGAGATCGAGTATGTTTCAATTTATTGATTACCCGTCCTGTTCCAAAGAGCTCGATAAATTTCAATTTCAAACCAACATTTTTTGGACATACATATATGAATTTAGGGACACATATGAATAACTATGAATGCATGATAGGACTGGGTTCAGTGTATCTCCTACTCGACTAGAGCACTTTTACTTGTTTTTAAATTCAACTGCTCCGATAAGGTGTATTGTAGTTAATGTATTGTTGTTAATGTTTCTAGTTTTCAACAACTGCTTGCTTAACTAACTAGCTATCCCAAAGCCTCCCAAACAATGTCATTATATTGCAACTGACAAATTTGTACGTTCTTTCACAGGAAAAAGGAACTTCACTGCCCGCCGAGCGCCTGAATAAGTTCGCTCACCCTAGCCTTTTAAGACACATATTGCAATTAGTTTACAATGCTGCCGTACTCGATCCGGACAAACTCAATCAGTACGAACCCTTCTCGCCGGAGGTCTATGGAGAGACATCATATGAGCTGGTACAGCAAATGCTCAAACATGTCACCGTCAGCAAGGAGGACACGTTCATTGATCTCGGCTCCGGTGTGGGACAGGTGGTACTGCAAATGGCCGGATCGTTTCCGCTCAAGACCTGCATTGGCATCGAGAAGGCGGATACGCCCGCCCGCTATGCGGAACGCATGGATCTGATATTTCGCCAGTACATGAGCTGGTTCGGCAAGCGCTACTGCGAGTACAAACTGATCAAAGGTGATTTCCTGGTGGACGAGCACCGGGAGAAGATCACCTCGTCGACGCTGGTGTTTGTCAACAACTTTGCCTTCGGGCCGACCGTTGATCATCAGCTGAAGGAACGATTTGCCGATTTGCGCGACGGCGCTCGCGTTGTCTCATCAAAATCGTTTTGTCCGCTTAACTTTCGTATCACAGATCGGTGAGTAGTGATTTGAGTAAATAGTGTTGAATTGAACTTAATCCGTATCATCTTATCTTTCTGCAGAAACCTCAGCGATATTGGCACAATTATGCATGTGAGCGAAATACCGCCCCTCAAGGGTTCCGTTTCGTGGACCTGCAAACCGGTTTCATATTATAGGCATGTGATCGATCGCACTATTTTAGAGCGCTATTTTCAGCGCCTGAAAACCAAGGGCGGTAATGATCACGAGCATGTGGGTAAGTAACTGGGTAACTGGCAGCTGGGAACGGGAGCGGGAACCAACAAATAATGTACACCCACAGTACACGTTCACTCAGTCACAAATCAGTGTCAACTATTAATTATCATGATCAAATCAGTCAGTCACAAATCAGCACATGATCACTTTCCAATCGCTCACGATCAGTCATCATTGATCACCGTCTTTAGTTTCCTTTTGATATTCAGTTAAATTGTATATAAATTATGAAATTATTGTTAGTATAAACATAATGAATTATTGTTTGTAAGTCCTTAAGTAAGGACTTGCAACTTACTCTTTTACCACATAAATATTTATATGGAGTTGAGCTTTAGCTTATACGTTTCATTATTTGTATGTACATATATAGATATTTTAATACAAAAGAGCATAATCCTTAAGAACCTAGTCTCAGATTTAAAGCTTTGATAACTATGCAGGTGTGAACTGAGCGTTAAGCATGTGGCAACATCTAGTTCCTTAGTTGTCTTAAATTTTCAATCAAAAATGTATTGTCAACATACTATTAACTGTGCATTTACGAAGTAATCCACTAAACCACTATTAGAGATTCAAATATCCAATAAAAAAGTTTAAGTAGATTTTATCTTATCGAACAGAAATCATTTGTTTAAAGATAATTTAATTCATAGACCTTTGGATATTAATGTGTGAATATAAATTATATTCTGAAAAGTGTTTCTCAAAATTTGCAGTTTTTGAAAAAGGGCATAGGCTCGAAATAAAACGGAAAGTACATTTCTAGCAAGTGAAAATATAAGTTCCGACCCACCGTAGTTGTTTGAATGCGAATAAGAATTCCCTGAGTGTAATTTATTTGTATTAATGATTACACTTTTTCTCTGTTTGCAGGTACCGTGCGCACCACACGCGATCGCGCCAAGCGTGAGGCAAACATTGGACAGCACAATAACAATCACAACAACAATAACAACCACAATAACAACCAGCATCAGCGGGAGCAGCAGCAGCGGGAGAAGGAGCTGTTCAACGGCCCCGCCCAGCAGCGCCAACAATCGCAATCCCCAGCGAATGTCAGCGGCGGATTAGCCGCATCCAAGACGCGCCAACAGCTGGCAAGTGCACAGCAGCAGCAGCTGCAGCAACAACAGCAGCAGCAGCAGCAGCAACAACAACAACAACAACAGCAGCAGCAGCAACAGATGCAGCAACGCAGTCTGGACATGGATAGCAGCACGGAGAGCGACGGCGATGGTGAGGCGAACAATGGGAATGGGGGCAACACAACCACCACCACGAACACCACCTCCGCATCGAATGGACCGATGACGCGCAAGGTGTGGTCGGACTGGTGCAGTTCCAAGGGCAAGAGTTCGCAGTCGGACGAAGAGGAGAACAATAATAGCAACAGCAACCACAGCAACAGCCACCAGGGTCGCGTGCCACGCGCTGTCACCACAATGCTAAAGAAGCGCAAGAAGCTGACGCGCAAAGCGGCCATTGCCAGCAAATCCGCAGCGGCGGCTCAGCGTGAAGCAGAAGAGGCCGCTGCAGTTGTGGCCGTTGCTGTGTCAGTCACGTCCGCGTCGGCCAGCAAGGACTCCAGTAGCAAGGAGGATCAGCCGCGTGCGGCCAGTGCGGGACCCGGACGCAAGGGACGCTTGAAGAAGGGTCAGGGACGTGGACGCAAGTGCCTGAAGATTGCCGGCCTCGATGTGCTGCACAAGCAAACGGTGCTGAGCACCTCGCTGGATGCGATGACTAAGAAGCTGCCCGCCGCACCGGGCACCGTCGATCAGCAACTGACATCGCTGCTCACCGGCGACATGTCGCATCGTGAACTGGACATACCCATGGCGCCGCAAGATACGCCATATGCTCTGCAAATACTGCTCGATGTGTTCCGTTCGCAGTATATGACGATGATCGATCATATGCGCTCGAACGCCTATTTGCCGCAGGTGCAGAAGCAAATTGCCCAGGAGCAGGAGCGAATGTCGCGCCTTAAGAATCGCGCCAGCCAGCTGGACAAGCAAATCAAGGTGCTGATCGACGATAGCGTCTCGCTGCTGAAGGTGCGCATGAACGAGCTGGGCATCAATGTCAATTCGCCCAACGATCTGATTGCGCAGGCCAAGGAGATTGTCGGCCGGCACAAGGATCTGCAGCATGCGGTCAGTAAGATGCGCAACGAGGTCACCGTCTACGAGAGCGAACAGAAGTTGCTGCTGAGTAAGCAGCTCAAACATCTGCCGGAATACCAGAAGCTCTGTGGCGGCACCAACAATGGCAAAGTGAAGCTCGAACTGCCGCAGGAGCTGTCCGAAACGGCCGCCCAGGAGCTGGTGCTCAAGGAGATTGCCAACACGCTGAGCCAGCGAAAGAAACTCTACGCCCAAGTCTCCACCATCGAACAGGAGACGAGCACGTTGCAAAAGTCCACCGAGGAACGCAACACATCCACAGCTGCCGCACTACTCGCTCAGGGCACGAACATCAGCCTGGCCAGCAATGCGTCTGCTGCTGCAACAAATGCTGCCCAGCCCATTTGCAACAAGTTGTCGGCTGTCGGCAAATCGTCGTCGCGTCGTAGTCGCGAGCACCGCGCACGCTCGCAGGAATGGCCGGAGGTGCCCGAGGTGGGCAAAATACAGGAGAGCAATCCGGAAGTGCTGGCCCAAAAGATACTCGAGACCTGTCGCCAGGTCGAGGCTGGCAAATTTCAGCCACCTCCCGCGGCTGTCAGCGCCGTCAGCTTTATCAATGGCAAGCCCAAAATGGAGCCGAAGCCAACGCCTGCACTCTACAAGGATAGCACGCTGATGCCAGCGCCCAAACAGCAGCAGCAGCAGCAGCAACAACAACAACAACAGCAGCAGCAGCAGCAACAGCCACTACAGCAACAACTGCAACCTGTTGTGCTGTTGCCAAAGTGTGAGCTGCCGGGCTTGGGTCGCAAGCAGGAATCACCGAAGGTGGCCAACTTTGAGGACAGGCTGAAGAGCATCATTACATCAGCGCTAAACGAGGATCAGGAGCAGCGCAGCAAAGCATTGCCCAGCATGGATGCACACACGTCCACAGCGCCGCAGCAATCGCCCGTGTCCAAGCGCAGCAAGCAAACGATGGCCCAAACGCTGCCCTCGAACAACTTGCACAACATCATCACTGTCTCGACACAGGGTCTGATGCATCTGAATGCCAATACGACGATATCGCCCATAACGCCACCGTTGGCGGGTCCTAGAGCCGCAGCTGCTGCATCCACGGCGCCGCCGCCGCCGGCTAATTTGCCCTACGGCAGCGCCTACATGACCAGCAAGCAACACCAGCAGCAACACCAGCAGCAACATCAGCAGCAACATCAGCAGCAACATCAGCAGCAACATCCGCAGCAACACCAGCAACAACACCAGCAGCAGCAGCTACAGCAGCTGTCGCACAAATATGGCCAAACGGCAGCGATCAAAGAGTCCAAATATGCGCCGACAGGACGATCAGCGTCAGCTGCACCACCGCCGCCGCCACCACCACCGCCCACGTCCTCAGCGCAACTGGCAACGCTTTATGCTGCGCACGGCGCATCAGCGGCAGCAGCAGCTACGCCCACTGATCTGGGTTTCCATCGGCGACGTGCCTCCGTCAGCTCCAACAGCTATGAACACTTTATGGCACAGCAGCAGCAGCAGCAGCAACATGCGCTCATGTTGGCGCATGTGGCACAACAACGTTTGCAGCACCAGCAGCAACAACAGCAACAACCACAACAGCCGCATACACATCATGCAGCAATGGGACTGCATCATCACCATCATCAGGCAGCGGGCGGCAGCACGGCAGAGTTCAAAGCGCCAGCAGAGAATCTGCTGCAGCGTTCGGGCAGCCGCGAGCAACTTGCAGAACAGCAACAACAACAACAACAGCAGCAACATCTGCAGCAGCAGCAACAGCAGCATCAACAGCAACAACACCAACAATCACACAACTTAGAGCTGCTGCCTCGCGCCAGTTCGGCCAACTCGGACTACGCCGGCTATCGCGTGGAACGTCTCACTGTGCGCCCGCCCAGTCGTCCCAGTTCCAATAGCTCGCAGCCAGACTACACGCAGGTATCGCCGGCCAAAATGGCACTGCGCCGCCATCTCTCGCAGGAGAAGCTCAATCAGCCGCCGCAGGCGTTGCCAACACCGCCGCCCATGGCGCTAACCGCACCACCGGTGAGCGCTGGCAAGACCATTGGTGATCTGGTCAACGGGGAAATCGAGCGTACGCTGGAGATCTCGCACCAGAGCATCATCAATGCGGCGGTCAACATGAGCACCGGCACGGCCAGCAGCGGCAGCGTTAGCAGTGCCCATTTTATGGAGCGCGCCTTCCTCGCGGAGCGCAACAATGAGCGGCTGCTCATCAATCTGAATGCCCAGCGGCCGGAGCGCGTGCATGTGCGACCCCTGGACGACGATGCGTCGGAGCCGCAGCAGCCCACCAACTACAGCCAGGCGGCAAGCAGCAGCAGTAGCAGCACCAGCAACAGCAGCAGCAGCAACAGCAACAATTTGGCCACTTTGGCACACGTTGCCTATGCCCAAAAAACGCAGACAGGCGCTCGTCCAGCTTCAGCGGCACGTTCTGGACGCGACTATCAACCGGTTGCTTTGCCTCGTGCCGAAATGATGGGCTGCATCGAGGCCTACTTCCATGAGGAGCAGCAACAGCAGCAGCACCATCAGCAGCAGCAGCAATCCCATCCGAAATCGAAGAGCACGGTCGGTGGTGGTGCGAATACGTTGCGTGCTCCACGCTTGAATGGCGCTAATCCGCCACTGGAAGGTAAGTGCTCAATAGGGTTATAGTAAAGCTTAAAGCTCGATACCAAGATTGCAGAGTGCCCAAAATTGCCATTTAACATAATACTTCAAGGTACGCTTTAAAAACTATAAAGTATGCAATATGTCAGGTATATATTACCTGCTTTTTAATTATCTATTGTTTCTTTAAATATTTTGAAATGGATGAAAATCCTACAAAAAATACGGCTTAGCTCAGATAATATTCTTAATGTCTTTAGACTGAAATTTCAAAGTAGCTTGATATTATCTTAATTAAATAATAAATAAACACAGCTATCTCAATACTTTTAGTCCTTATAAGAAGTTTAAATATGGAATATATATAGGATAATCAAGTGACTTAAATTAAATTTAAAGTAATCGAAGTCCAATTTTTGCACTACGGTGTTTTAAACTCCTCACAATTTAATTTCAAAGATGTTTATAAATTTTGTTTTATGATCGCAACTTTTTAACTAGAAGTTCCTTGTTTATGATTACATTTTCTTTGTACTAAAAGAATATTTTATGCATTAATCCTCTTTTATTTTATTACATTTAAAATAAATCCAATTTTCATACATTATAAAAATAAATCAATAATAAACAATCAATTTATGTACAAATCTAAAAATGTAGAAAGAAGACTCAAAATGATGGCATCAATTTGTATCAGACGTACTCGCAAAATACATAATAATACAACAAAATGTCAAACAGCGATGAATCTTTTTTCAAAAATCATATAGGTCCATTCTTGTTGCTTGTGGCGCCATCTTGCGGCTTATTCCAAATATTATTATTATTGTTCTCTAAATTGATTAGGATATAAACAGAATCTCAAAGTTGTTCACTAGATGGCGCCACATATCAAAAGTTATTTATTTGCATTACTAACACTCGATGTTCATTTGTTGCAGGTCTAGCTGCCTCGCTGCAGGATCATGTCCGAGCACGTAAATACAAGGAGGAGAACGAGGAGCGACAAAGACGCGCTGCTGCCGCTACTTCATCATTGGAATTGGCGCCGCAGTTTGCGCATCAGGCGCCACCCGCTCACAGCTACAATCAGCAGCAGCAGCAGCAGGCGCCGCAGCAGTCGCATCAGACGCATCATCACACAGCCGCCGGCAGTCACAATGGCACGCCGCACAAAGTAGAGCGTAAGCAACAACAACCTTAATATCTACTTGAACACAGCCGCTAAACTATTTATTATGTTTGCCAGTGGGTGTGAAGCGTAGCTCTCCTTTGGCACCGCATCAGCAGCCGTCGCGACCTGCTAAATTGCCGCATTTCGATCAGCAGCCGCTCGCCCATGCGCATCAGCATCTTTATGTGAATAGTAATGGTGTACAGGGACTCCCACCGCCAGCACATGATGCCACAACACCTTCGCCAACGCCGTCATCGTCGTCCTCGTCCTGCGGCAGACGCAGCAAATTGCTCGTTGAGCCGCCGTTGCTCATGAGTCCGGAGATCAACTCCCTGATGGGAGACGAGAGACCGCTGCAGTTGTCGACGAACCACCAGCAGCTGCATCACCATCAGCAGAAACCACATCAGCATGCCCAACAGCAACATCCCCAGCAGCAGCAGCAGCAGCAGTTGCGTGCGTCGCATCAAAACAGCAGTCACAGCATCACGCCCACCATTGTGGGCGGTCAGCGCTCCAATGCCGCCGATGATGGTAAGCCATTTGTATGCCAAGATATAGCACCAGCAGCAGCAGCAGCAAAACGCACATATGCTTTCCATGCACCACACGCACCACCTCCACCGGCAAATGTTAAATATCATCCGTTGCACAACTATCAGACACGACTCGCTGGCCAAACGGAGCCGCAAGATCTCACCGTAAAAGGCAGGCGATCACGAAACATCTCAGCTTCGTCGGATGATGACTCTGACACTGCCAGTGTCGCATCCTCATCCACCACCTCCTAATGCATTTTCATACCCACATTTTACACATTTTATACAATTATACACACACAAATTACATTTTTTTACTATCGCCATTTGTAAATATATACACAAAACAAGAAACCAAATGGTTCTTTAACGGGTTTTGTTTCACATATAGCTTGTTGTGTGTTGTCCGTAGTTTGCTTTTTGTTTTCTCTTGTAACTGTTTCTTTTAATTTTCAATATTATTAGTTTGTACGTTTTTTTATTGTTTTGTAGTTTACATTTTTTTTATTTTTTATGCATCTATTTTTAAAGCTTTCCTTTTCATTTCTCTGCGAAACATTAGATGAAAACAACAGAAATAACTAGTTAACTAAGATAAGTTAACGTTGGAAGCTTAATATCGGCTCATAATGTTGATATATATGTTAAATAAATATGTTTCCAGAATTATTTAAATGATTCACATGATACTTTAAAGAAATAAACGCCGTGTAAATAATTGTTATTACTGCACTACATAAAACAATAAAAACATAAAATAAAAACTGCCGAAAACATGCAACATTTTGCTAGCTAATCTCCATCAACATATCGCGTCATGCCAAATATTTCATAAGTTTCATGAAAAATACAATTAACACACGACACACACACACACACACACACACGACACACACACACACACACGACACACACACACACACACACACACACACACACACACACACACACAATCAAACGCCACTGTAATAAAAATACAAATCAATATTTTTTCATTGATATTAACAATCTACTCTGGAATGTTATTATTTGCATAATTAATTTTCAAATTCTTACTAAAAATAAAACGAACAATGGACAAAATTTATAAAAACAAAGCGCCCCCTTATCCAAAACTCGACTTTATATCCCTTCTATTATACTCTACTCCCATACAGTTACCGATTTGGCAACGCATCGTACTGTAACTAATTACGATCCCAGACGTCGACTTCGCACACCGACTTCGACTTTGTCTGGCGCCACGAAACAAACCGCTACCAATTGTAATACTCATAACAATGGATTTGTTGTGGCGGATAGTAGTAGTACCAATAATAATAACAATAATAATAACAACCATTGATTACCTCAAAACACTCAAAGCCAACCCTAAGCAAATTTAAAAAAAAGAAAAACAAACAAAAGCAATGAAAATCAACACGAAAACCCCAACAAAAAATGCCAAAACGTAATACGTATATGTTGTTGTTGAGAAGCAGAGTACAAAATACCACATCTAATATACTTAAAAAAAAAAAAACGAAAACCAAAACATATAAAAAGACAAAACATAATTTATTTTGCGTTCAATAATTTAACCTAACCGAATTTAAAACAAAATTACAAAAACTTTATCTAGTATATTATATATACACATATCTGACAATTAGAACATGAGCATGAGGTAAGTTCTGTTGCGCCTAATTGGTTTATTTCTCCTCGTTTTTTATTTCATTGAATTTTTATTTATAATTTGTAAATTTATGATTTCCCATGATCTCTTGTAATACTTTTTGATTTCATCTGCACGCGCACTCACACATGCCGCCAAACACCGCTAAGACACACTCATACACACAAACACACACCATTAAGCATACAAATTTGAGCAAATCGTATCAAATGTCTAGTGCTTAGCCACACGACGCGTTATCGTTATCGTTATCGCTAGTGCTATCGTTGTTGTTACTGTTATCGCCCCAGCACACACACACAACATCACCAACACTCGCAGCAGCAGCAGCAGCAGCAGCCTAGTTGTTGCATCTTTCACCTTACCGATTTCATAGCGTGTTTTTGATTTCTAATCTATTGCTTTTATCTTTCCATGACAGACGATGTTATAGCAGCCGACGAGGAGTCGCATTGGCAACATCGCGTAAGCTCTGGCTTTGATCGCCTGGTGGCCTTTGCCAGCACCGAGCTGGACAAGACGCGTCGCTCCATTGATGGTGACACGGTGCCGGCCTCCATTAGTTGCAACACCTCGCCGGACTCCGGCATAACGCACAGCAGCAGCAACTCGGATGCGGCGCGTACATTTTTGTCCACCTCGTCCAGCTCATCGCAGCTGGAGCTGCCCATTAACAACAGCAGCAGCAGCAGTAGCAACAACAGCAGCCTCTATGCCAGCCAGGTGCACAATCTAAGCCATCATCCGTACCAGCAGCAAGGCCATCATCAGCAACTGCATCCGCAGCCACATTCACATTCACTGCAACAGCAACCGCAGCAACCGCTACAGCAGCAGCAGCAGCAGCAACAACAACAGCAGCAGCAGCAGCAACAGCAACACTTGACGGATCATTTGAGCGACAGCAGCATGAAGTCGACAGCGTCGTCGTCGTTGCACGCGAGCAGCTCGCTGAAGACCATCTCGCCGGTGGATTCGGGCGCCATTGAGTCGCCGCCGCTGTCCGATGTCGGCCTGCCACGCACGCCCAGTCCGAGTGCTGCCAGTGTGGCCACGCCCCCGCTGGCGCATGCCCCATCGCTGGGCAATGAGCTGCGCATACCGCTCAAATATCAACGCAAGTCGAAGAGCGGCTCCGAGAAGCACTACAAGAAGAAGTTCTGTGAGCGCAACTGGGAGTACGACTGCGATGAGCTGCTGGCCTACTCGAACTCGAGTGCGCCGCCAACGGCAGCCGATGCAGCAGGCAATGGGCCGCCAGCGCTGGAGGCGCCCGGCAGTGTGGCAGCAACGCCGCAAGCTGTGCTGGGCAAGTCGGGCAAATCGCCCAAGGAGAAATCGTCACCGCATCACAGCGTGAACAATGCGAATAGTGCAAATGCGAATGCCAGCTACCATCATCATCATAAGTCGTCGAAGTTTCGGCCCAAGGGCAAGGACTGGGACTGGTCGCTGGACAGCAGAAGCAACACGGGCGATCCGACGCCGAATGGGGCCAGCGGTGGCGCCACCACAACGAGTAATTAATGTAAATTAATTTAGTTAAATTGCTGAACAGAATGAGAAAATGAAAATTGTAAGAAGAAAATGATAAATGATATACGAAAATCAATCCGCAGCCACATGCTCAACAAGAGAAAATGAAATGCAATGTTTTGCATATGTTTAATTTAATTTTAATTTCGGTTTAATTCGAAACGAATTGAATTGTATTTTAACCTGTAACTAAATGAATTGTGTTTATCTGTAGTTAACTTATTGTATAGCAGCGATTTTTGCCTTGTTTTTTTATTATGTGTGTATGTTTATTTCTGCAAATTGTAATTAGGTTAGTGTAGCATATTTTAATTGACCATGTGGGCTAGATTTTAAGGCATCATCCGACAACTGCAACAGCAACATAAAGCTCCCAATTACTGATGAACAATGTTACTGACTTCATTATTACCAAGTTTACTATTATTATTATTATTATTATTATGATTATGATTATTAATCTTAAATTGTATTTAATTTTGTATTGTTTAATTGATTTGTACTTGTTTTAAGTTGTGTGTTTTGTTCTTTTACGTGGACTTGTGCGTTTTTTTTATGATTTTTAAATAAATTTTAAACTAATTACAAACTATTTACATGTTTGTTTGCTTTTTCTTGTTCACCAACTTGAGTTGCATATTTGCAGATTGAGTAGTTGCTAGCTTAGTTACAGTTTCTCGTATTGGGACCAAGAAGCTTCAAAAATCGATCCGTTCCTGTTCACAAGATATATGTAAAATTGTCAACGTCGCTTCCAAAATCGTATTACAACATAAATATATACATATACAACAACAAATAATAATAAAATATTCAAAATGAAGTAAACGCGTGGCAAAACAAAAATATTTGAGCATGCTGACATAATTATTATAAATGCACGTTGAATTACTTTACATTCTTATTCATTTAATTGCGCTTAGCATAAATATATGAGTATATATACATACATATAGACGACTTTTTGGGTGTACTTTAATGTAAAACAGGGCGTGTCTACAGCCGCCTTGTTCCAAATTACCGAGATGATACTTTAACCATAATCTTACAAAATACAGAAACTGATGTAGAACAACATTAGCAAGAAGAAGCAGAATAAAACAGGCAGCAGAACAACAAGTAACCTTATTAATAAAAGAATTTTCCATCTCAGCGAAATAACAATTTTATATATATTATATACATACATAATATAGCAGTAGTGGCATATACAACATATATATATATATACATATACGAGTACATATGTATGTGTGGCCATTCCGTTAAGAAATTTGATTTGCAAATCACCCGAATTGCGCCCAACATGAGATTTATGAAAATGGATGGTTTTTGAGAGTGAAAGTGTTAACGAAATCGGTACGATAATAACAGCAAAAAAAACAAGTCAAATATCAGGAAACCAATTAAACAGTAAACAAACAACAACAAAAACATGATTTACAAGCATTTAACAAAAAATAATAAATATTTAGTAAACATACATATATAAAATATATACGTAAACAATATTTAACAATAGTGTTTTATATGTTAGCAACAACAACAACAACATACAATTAATTAAACTTATTAAATAAATAATAACACAATAAGGCCCATAGCAATTTAATTGGATTTTCAAATGTGCTATTAGCGTAGTGTAATATTAACATTTAAAAAAACCAGTACACAATGGCGCATAAATGATTTTTATACGTATACATATGTATTATATATATATATTTACCATCATATACAGAGTCGAAGGGCTAAGAAACCAAAAGAAATAAATTTTATAAATGGTCCCGACAACATGAATCAGTTGTAGCAAATGGAATATTATTTGGCGCTATTTAAATGTAATGTATAATGCATATAAAACAAAATAGTTAAATTTACATAAACAAATGAACATACAAGTATTTAACTAAAGAGTAAGTAAACGCAACTTATTAATAACGACAACAAATAAATGAAAATATAAAAATTAAACAACAAGCACACGCATATTACAATTAACGGTATTATTATGTATATTTAAAAAATATTTATTGCATATTAATATAATTTAAAACTTAAAAGTTTAATAAAAAAAACACTTAAGTGAAGTCTGTCTTTTCCTTTCTATATCACCGAATGCTAATAGATAAAAACAAGTGGGGAAGGATTATCTTCGGCGTGCCGAAGATCTTTCGAACCTTTAGGCAACTTTCACACTGCCAATTGCACCACCGAAATATTAAACGAAACATATTTTCTAATTATAACTGAATTGATTTGAAATTTTAAACATTGATGATGTTCAATTGTACAAGGAAATTTAAGGCGATAGCTTTGAAAAGATCGGATATATGGCCAAAACCGACTTCGATTAAGTTTATTCTCGATAGCTTTGAAAACATGGGATTTATGGCCAAAACCGCCTTCCAGTTGTATGGCAGCTATAAGATATAGTGGTCCGATACGGCTGGTTCCGACTAATGTGCTGTACATTTTAATAATAAGTGTCTGTGCAAAGTTTTTGATTATTATTAAAATTATTTAATAATTGCCATTTTTCTTTGCAGGTATACATTTTGATCTTCAAGGACATCTCTAGAAACGGATCCATTGCTGGCTACCAAGATGATGTTATACGGACAACCACCAAAAAAACTCACCAAAAAATACTGGAAAATTTGAAGTGCCTCAGACGCAACAACGTATAAATACTTTACTTAGTCAATTTAAAAGTATTTGCTTTATTTCCGTTTATTAAAATTTATTATAAGAATTTATTTAAAAATAATATATTACATTTCATTTATAACTACAATTATTTTGTGATAAATTCTGTTTTTTGTACAAATATACCCTATATAGTGTGCATTTTAAATAAATGAAAATACAAACCAAGAAACTTTGTTTTTCTTTTTAAAGTACCAGGCGCACAGCATCAGGCAGATGGATGATGATTTTTCTGTTTTAAATTTTAGCGCGACCTTGAATGAGAAGTAAATTTCATTGTTGCATATTTTTAGTGTGTCTGAAGCAGCAGATCTGCTTTGCCAAATGCTATTTTTCGTCAGAAAGTACCAGGCGCACATAATTCAGCAGATGAACGATGATTTTTCTGTTTATAATTTTAGCATGACCTTGGGGGAGAATTTCCCTTGAGAGAAAATTTCCCTACACTCAGAGCTCGGCTTGCTTAGATTAACTGTGTGCAGTTGTCAGTGCTCGTTTTTGTCTCGAGCAAAGACCAATTTCCTATGTTTCTCTGGTCGAAGTACCAGGCGCACAGAAATCAGCAGATAGACGACGAATTTTTCGTTTTTAATTTTTGCTTGACCTTGAGGGAAAAGAGCAAATAACCCTGAGTAGAACTTCTGAGCATGGCTCTCAGCTCTAAACTCATACATTCAAATAAAAAACGTAGATTTTTGATAAATCGTTTATTTTCTTCTTTTATTCTACAAATGTGTATAAATATTTATATTTTTCTTAACTATTACCCTAAGAATACATTTAATATCACAATATTTATATAAAAAGCAATGTTTTAAGATTACTTATTAAGCTATGTTGCTGCTTTCTTGTCAGTTGATTGTTGTTTTGTGTTTGTTGTTGTGTTTGTTGTTGTTGTTGTGTTTGTTGTTGTTGTTGATGATGATGATGATGATGATGATGATGATAATAATGATGATGATGATGATGAAGATGATGATGATGATGATGATGATGATAATGATGATGATGTTGTGATTGTTGTTGTTTTTGTCTGTTCTGATGTCGTCTGCTGCGCTGGCGACCTATTGGAAAACAGAAATTAACTAACTATATAGGTATATATAGATCTTATAGTACTTACTTACTTTGGGGGTCTCCGACGATTCCTTCTATGTGTTACAAACTTTAGCACAAACTTAATATACGATTTTCTTCGAAAAGAGTATAATAAACTGGTTTTAAATTTTGCCTAAAAGCTCAACAGCTTTTTATTCATAATACGGCATGAATAAAGAAAACAAATTAATTAACGCGGCCCTAGTGATTCATAATTTATACAAGCCATGAAGCCCACATCTCTACTTTCTGATAATAAATCTAATAAACAGTATGGCAAAAATGTAATATATGAATAATATAATGTGTCATCAATCAGCAGTAGTGTTGAATGTTGGCATATTGTCACAAACAATCCAAAAGTTCTTTAAATAAATGCATAACTTATTGTTTGTTTCATAGGTTTTTTATTGACTTTTATTGTTTTTTGTATGTCATTCAAATATCTTATAAAAAAGTACAGTTTGGTTCGTTTATCTTCATGTAACTATTGTATGTAAGTATGCATGTATATTGTTTTCCGTTTATTTATTAAAGTGTTCCCGTTGAAAATGTTGTATATGTATTCGTATTCCTAAGGAGCTATTTCTATTTATTTAAAGCGGTAGCAGCTCGATGTTGGGTCTTGCATATCCAGTTTCAGAGCTTCGATTGTTTTGCTTAAATATACATAGATACATGCGCGGAATATTTGTTTAGTCTAGACTTTAGCTGACAATGCTTATGGTTGTGATTGTGGTTAATGGTATAGATACATACATATGGTTCAATTGCTGACTATCTTTATTCTTTGCGGCATCTGAGGTCTCTAACAAATTCAATTGTTTCCCTAGCTCTAGATTTGCGGTTTGTAAATGAGTGTATATTTTTAAATAAGTAGATATATAATCCATGTATATATAGCTAACTCTTCAATTTAATGCATTCGTATGGTTTTGTGTGTATATTTTATGGTTTATGTAATTTATATATATAATTGTTTTACAATAAAGCCTGAGGCACATTTATGATTTTTTTTTTACATATTTATTATTATTTTTCGTTTTCTTGATTTAAATGTGGAGAACGCAAAGGTGCTCTAAATGTGTGTATTTAAAATGTTTACTTTGTTTTACAAACAAATGGCCGTCAACTTATAGCAGGCATTAAACTTTGTTCAAAATCGTAGAAATCTAAAGAATATGTTAATTAACAGAGTAGGGCGTTCGACAATAAGCATAACAAATAACACTAAAAGTACGGATAGTAGAACGTGGATTACTGCGGTACTTGAAATAATTAGACCTACAGAACTAGGCACAATAAGAGAGGTGCTCCTCCTATTATGCGATATCATAAAACAAAACACTTTCAATAACAAACACTTAATGCTAATTACAAAACATTGAAAATGGTTTTGTGATAGAGTAGAAAATATAACAATTTAATTAGATTGAAGATAGAAATTACACAGTACTAAATATATAGATTGTTAATAAAATCGAATGAAGGTTGACCAATTTTATACGTTAGTTGAAGCTACCAACATTTCTTGATAGCTAGATAAAGTTACAAATTGATTTGATAACAAATTCAGGAGAATTACGTTAGGTTATGATACGATACACACAATTAGACACTGGAACTTGATAATTCGTACAGTTGAACGCATGTTGTTTGTTCAGGCCCTTTACACTTTTTAGCTTAGAACTATCCTGTATGTATAGTTTCGGTTCTTATCGGGATCGTAAAACAATCTCGATCCTTGACGGGACCATTTAAAATATTACATTCTTTTATTTTCTATTTGTATATATGTTTTAAAAACCGCTGCACGTTGAATTCATTCAGACTTTAAGTTCGTTTCATTTGTAAGGTTCTCTACTATATGTTTCTTTTTTAGTTTTGTTTTCAAATCGAGGGTCAACAATAAAAACTATTCAACTGCAGGAGACGGCTAACATTTTCCAGTTGCTTCCCACTTCATAACAGTATACAGCATACACAGTACAGGCATACATATATAACTACAAATACTACATATATCTAAATGTACACGCACGCACAGACATATAACAAGGGCCTGAGGGATACTTGGTTCAGTATGGTTTCAATGACATGCAAAAACAAACCCATTCATTGACATTGACATTGACATTTTTACAAAGATTGCTTTTTTGGACATTGTTGAAACCAATTGAAGCTTAGCTTAAGAAAATGTATACATGAAGTTTAGGCATGTGTTGTCTTTCGCTTTAGAATTGCGAAGAGAAAGCTCTTAACAGGAAACAGCGATAATCGTACAATAAACTTAAGTAAATACAACAACAAATTATATCAAATAGACACAGACTATTTTCAAGATTTTCTATGCCAATTGTGCTTATACATTGATCGAATTTAAGCGAATATCTTCGATAAATGTATGGTGCTTAAAAATGTAATAAATGTAAGGACAGATGGGTAGGGAGTAGAGAGACAGGCACATAGAGAGATAGAGAAGGAGACATTTATAACTTATCCACATGCTGCAGCAGACAGTCTACAACCAGCTCATCTGGCTGAGTCTCGTTCGCATTCTCCGCCTGCGTTTGAGCTTTCTCTTCGTGCAAATTCTACAAACTATCGAGTATATCGGCAGCACCAATAATGGCATCCACATCGCTGCTATTGGGCGCAACATCATCGATCAGTGCATCGCTGCTGAGCGCCAAGACGGCATCTGTGGCGCTGCCAACGCCAAAGCCCACCACAGCCGGCGAGGGCAGGCTGTCGATCGTGTTGCCATTGATCAGAAAGTCGCGATGCAGCTCGACGGGACTGTAGCGAAAGCAGGGTGTTGTGATGGGTGTGGTTGGCATGGATTTGGATATATCCAGAGCGTTGCGCGTGCCATAAGACTGCCCACCATAGGCCACATTGCTGCCGCCCCAATTGAACGCCGGCGAGATGTTGAAGAAGCCGCTGGCCGCGTTGCAACTGCCATTGGTGGTGCTGTTATGGCTGCTATTGCAGCCCTGCATCTGCGACTGCTGATGCGGCAACGGTGTCGATGGCACCGAACGCGACACAATGCCGCCGGCACTGCCAGCGCTGCTGTAGCCGCTCGACGAGCCTGCCGACGAGCTGCATGTAGTCGTCGTTTGTATGCCGCTGAACTTGTTGGTAAAACTGGGCGAGATGAGCGCACTTACATCTACATCGTCGTAGAGCAGACTAGCCGAGACGTCCACATCAGTGCCGCCCAGCTTGAGCGCTCCCACCGACTGCTGGCTGTTGCTGTTCTCGGAGAAGAGCGCATCACCCACGATGCCAGCATTGACAACCGTCTGATTGCTCAGCTGACGATTGTAGCCCGTCGCAGGCGAGTGATTGCTGCTGCTGCGTTGCAAATGCGACAGCGGCACCGATTGCGAGCGTTGCGTTTCGTTTAGATCGATGCTGGCGCCGCTTAACGCCAGACTCGTTTCCAAATCCATTGAGTTTTGATTGACAAGCAGCTCCACATTGTTGCTGTTGGTGTTGTTGCTGCTACTCTCGCTGAACTGGCTGTTGTTGCCAGCATTGCCGCTGAATGACCAATTGACGCCCATGCATTGCTGCAGCAGCGAGGGGCTGGGCGGCGCCGAGGCAGAGCTGCTGCTGGGATAACTGTATACATAGCTGCGTCTGCGCCTGTGCGCTCCAATCATTGGATCGCCGTTACCATTGTTGTTGTCAAAGTCTAGCGATTGCTGCTTTGTCAGCATGATGGAACGTTGGCGCATGCGTGTGAGTCCAGGACTGGCAAAACAGTTTTGCGTGGGCAGCTTGCCAGCTATTGTTGTTGCTGTTGCTGGAGCTGCTGTTGTTATTGCTGCTGCTGTGGCCACCACTGTTGCTGTTGCTACTGCTGGTGCACTGCTGTTGCTGTTGGTGTTGGTGTTTGGGGATATGGGCAAGAAAATGCAGTTCTTGTTGTTGCCATTGCTGGACGCGTTGCTTAGACTTATCTTGCGCTTGTTGTTGTTGCTACTGCTGATGTTGTTGTGTCGCAGCTGCGGCGGCTGCTGCTGGTGTTGTTGCTGCTGCTGCTGTAGTTGTTGCTGTTGTTGTTGTTGTTGATGCTTTCGTGACATTAAAGCCAGAGACGCTGAGGCAGAACCCACAACATTTGTTGCTGCTGCTGTTACTGCTGCTGCCATCGGCAAGGGCATTGAGCGACGCATCTGTTGCAGCTGCAGCTGTTGTTGCTGATGCTGATGTTGCTGTTGCATCGCTGCTGTCGCTGTTGTTGTTGCGGTTGCCGTTGCCATTACCGATCGAGCAGTTGCCATTGCCATTGCATTGGTTAGTGCAGCGGCTGAGGCAGCTTGTGGATTTCTGTGTTGTTCTGCATGAGCATCTAAGGAATTCAGTTGTTTTTCCTCAGCGTCTCCCATCTGAAAATATTGAAGCAGCTCGGTGTCTGGGCCTTCGGAGTTCTCCTCCTCCTCGTCGCCGGGCAGAAAATAATCGTCTAGCTCATGCTTGTCCATGTTGCATATGCTTATGACGCGCTCCCGCGGCAATCCCAGATTCTCCGGCAGGCCAGAGTCCTCGGCAGCGGCTAATGCAGCTGCATTCTCTGCCATCAGACGGCGCGATCGCATCAGCATCATGTTGCGCGATGCGACCTTCGGTGTGCTGCTGTTCGTGTCCAGGCTGCTCGACGGACTTACTGAGCTGGGATTGTTCAATTGCGCCGGCGGGCCCATCGACAGCGCTGTGACACTTATGGGTGAGCTGTCGGGCGGTGGTTGAGTGGGGGGCGGTGGCGTTGCTGCCGTTGTGGTTATCACTGGCGGTATTAACATAGTGCCGCCGCCTGTGCTACCGCTGCTGGGTGAGTTGGCCCAGAAACCTTTGGTCTGCTGTGCTTTGAGCACCTTTTTGCAGAATATGTTGGTTGTGTTGTACTCTTCCGCCTCGTCCTTGATGACCAGTCCAGTGGGTGATGGCGGCTGCTGTGCGACCGCTTCCGCTTGCAGTTCCATTAGCTTGGGCGTCAGATTGCGCACAGCATTGCTGCGCGGCTCTGTGGCCAGATTCATGGGCAGAACTTGCTGCTGCTGTTGCTGCAGCTGTTGTGCCGTCAGATAACTATTAGGTGAGTCTATAATCTCCTGCTTGATCTTTAATAATTGCTCCGTTTTGTGATCATCGCTGACTGCCTCCTGACTGCTGCCAGCATCGTGGCAGGCATTCTGCTGATTGCAACTCGATTCAGAGGATGTGGAGCCCTTTCGTTTCTTTTTGCGTCGCTTCTTCAATGGACCCATGTCCTGTTAAGGATATTAATATATAATTAAATATAACTGAACAATAGAGCACTAAATACAAAAAAAAAAAGAAACTTACCGCTAGCAAGCGCTTTTCTTTGGGTTCCCTGGGAGTGTATTTCTTGGGCACCAGTCCTGAATTAACAGTTGCGTTGTTGCTCTTAATGCGCGTGGCCAGTTCAGTGACGCTATCCAATTTGGTGTTGAGCAGCTTTTCCGCCCAGCTGCGCACCACATCCCAGCTGCAGTCGTTATGCGTTGGTGCGCCTGCTGAACTCTCCGAAGCGCTGGGCGATCGCTTTAAATGTGCTACGACGACTTCAGTAGGTGCAGTGTCATCAAGGGGCTCTTCCTTGCACAGGTGCGGCAACTGTGGTGGCGTCAGTTTGGTGGTCTTCCGCATGGCGGCATAGCAGTAGCGCGAATTGCCGCGCGTGCCCAAACGTCTAGGGCGGACGCCAGGGAACACTTGCTTCATGACCTTGCCAAAATCTGCCGTTGACAGCGGCTTGATGCTCAGGCGTTCGCAATAGGCGCTACAAAATGGGAAGTTAGTTAATAATAATTTCTTACATAACTTACCATATCTTTCTTATTTAAGAAAACAGTAAGTTAAAAATTACTAGTTGCTGGCAAATTTAGTTTTTAACATCTTGCTATATTATATTTCAAACCGAAGCATTCTTACTTTAGTGATACTACATGTTTTTTTTTATTGTTGTGGCTTTCTCTACATTTTAAGTGCATCCCAATCAACTTACATGTAATCATTGTAAACGTCCTGTTTGGGTATGGAGACCTGAGCATCGTGCTCGAGATGCGAGCGCACCCAGTTAATGGTGTGATTAATCTCAGAGCGTGTGCCCAACGGATTCTGTGGCTGTCGCAACGGATCCGTGTCCGCAGTCTCGCCCGGCAAACGCAGATACAGAAAGAGCTTCTCAATGGGCTTCAAGCCCGCCACACTTTCCAGAATCTGTGCGATCTGCAGCTTGGCCGTGTCACTGAAAGTCAATTAATTGTTATTTAGACGGCAACACGAAATGACTAGGTATCACTCACTCTAAGCTGGACTCGATGACCTGCTGGACGCGTCGCATGCGCTCTTCGTCATTGGTCAGCGCATGCATCACGTTCTCCGCAATTGTAGAGTTAATGGCTCCACTGGGTGCAGCGGCGGGTACAGCTGCTGAGCCGCCCTCACTGGGGTGGGGATGCGGATGAGTCGTATGTGGCGGCTGTGGATGTCTCGGCAATGCTGCTGCTGCTGCTGATGAGGCATTTACATTGATCGCATGCATAATTTTGCCCAGCTCCAATTGCTGGGCGCTATTGAATGCATTGACAAACGCCAACCCAGCATTGCCAGCTGCCGCTGCAAAGGGATTCGGCGTGAGCACGGATGTGGCACCACTGCTGCCCGAGCCAGGGACAAACGGTGGAGGTACAAAGCCGCCACTGGGAACAGGTACATTTGTGGGTGTGGGTGACACCTGGGACTGGTTAGGAGAGGCCACCACTGGCACAATGGTCAGTGGCGATGATTTGGCTGTTTGCATATGAATGGGCGGTGCGTGGAACCGTCCTGATGTATAGGAGGGAATGTCCGGAATTGGCACCGGAGCAACACAAATGCCATACGGATTTGTGGCGACTGTAGCTGTTGTCGGTGCGTCGTATATGGAATTGGGATTGTTTGGCTGCTGATGCTTCGGCAGCGTCGTTGCCCCCCTGCTGATTTCGTCGACCACTGCGCACCACTGGGCTGGCCATGCTTCTCGGACATGTTAGGTGGGCCTTAGGCTGGTCTACAACACCACACGAGCAACCAGCCACCAGACAGCGACAACCTCTCCGTGTTGCTGCTCCACAAACACTCTCCGACTTTGCACGTCACTTGCTGCTGCTGCTGTTACTAGTTCGTTTGTGATTGTTATTGTTAGTGTTGCTGCCAATGCTCGTAGGTTTGATTTGGTCGAAAAGCTTACGCACTAAGTGTACATATGTATGTATGCGGACGCGTGCTTTAGGAGATGAAGATTGCGAAGTCGATAACTGGCGCGACGAACATTTTGGCGACGACGGAAGACACGGATGTTAACAGCGCAAGATAATAAACCATTTTAGCAGTGTCTAATGCATGGATTTTAGCGAGTGAAAGGCGTATGTACGCCTTTGTCGCCAGATGCAATATTATGCTGGGGCTGCTGCAATTCCAATACGCAAGCTATTTTCTAATAAGATTACAAAATATATTGGAATAATCCATTTTTCACGGAGATAAGAGCTCCGTTCCTTCTGCGTCTCGAAAAATACACACGGATGTGACCAGCTTTGACTGCAGTTAAATCTGCTAAAAAATACCGCGTGATCTTAATTGTAAACACGGTGTTGCTTTTCGATACATTTTGTAAGCTATGTACACTGGCATTAATAGTACTTTAGTATTAAATTGAAAAAGTTAATGCTTGCCGCATTTAAATTGCTTGTTAATTTTAAAAATAGTACTCTTTTTGAAGCGATGGTATTGATTTAATATTCGGTATATGATCTGCGGTATCGTGTTATTGGTATTTTTTATATGCGATACATACGCTCTTATCCCGATAGTAATTATAGGCATAAAACATTTGAATTAGTTTGTTTTATAATTATTTCACATATAGATGTCAGACAGTTTTTTTTTGCACTTTTGTTTACCATTAACACAATTGTTATCTACTTTTGACAATGGTAAGTTTATCGATAACTATTGTGTCATTGTAATCGCTACTCAGAGAAAATGGCGATTTCTTAAGAAGGCAGACGCTTTACCTTTACACAACACACAAAATTTTAACACTAAAATACTGTTCTTTACCGAAGTTAAACAAGAGATGCGCGCTGAACTAGGACCAAATATTTGCCGTGTGTGCTTAGAGCCCAGCCAGCGCTTGCAACGCATCGATGAAACCCGCGAGGAGGGCGAGGAGACCCCAAATGAAATGCTTATACAGCTACTGGGTATTTCATTTAGTAAGGTGAGTTAAATCATTTCGAAATCTGAAATATGCATGTATAAATTTGTTCATTTCTATAACAAAAACACATAAGTTAAATGGTAAAGACCAGATTCCTGATGGCATTTGCAAGACTTGCAAGGTGGAGCTGAATATGGCCTTCCAGTTTCGCGAGAAGGCTCTACGCAAGCAAGCTGAAATCGAAGACTATTGCCGTGAGCTGGGTCTGCTGGACGAGGTTGAAGATTACCTAGTGAAAGAGGAGCTGGGGTCACAACATCAGCAGGCTGAAGATGATGAAATGAATGCGTTCGTGTTGAACGAGGCTCAGGGCCCGAACGGGGGTGATGGGGACGATTGTGCCCAGGACGATGATTTCCTGGATGTCGATGCGGCGCACGAGCAACAGGAGGTCATCACGGATGACATCGAGTACTTGGACGACAGCTACACCATAGACATGAACCCGGAGCAAGATGAAGTCGTTCTCGAAACTAAATATAATGATGCGGTAGCATCTGGTAATATTAAACTGCGTCGTGGTCGTTTAGCTGTGAACATAGTAAAGACGGAGCGTGAGGAGCTGCCGCATTCCTATGGTCTTACAGCTGGAGTGGTTGACTTGAAACCCAGACGTGGACGTGCACGTCCGGGCCTCAACTCGCTGCGAACTTCGGATGGCACCGAAAGGGGCGGCTACGTCTGCGATGTGTGTGGCAATTTCTATGAGAAGCGTGGTCGCATGATGGAGCACCGTAGACGTCACGATGCTGTCTGTCAATACCAGTGCGAGTAAGTCGTCTGATCTTCGGCATAGCCAATCTTGCACTTATGCTTATTGTTAATTTCTCGAACTAGACTCTGCGATGCCAAGTTTCAGGTGCGCGAACAGCTGCGCAAGCACATGTATTCCCACACAGGCAGTAAGCCGTTTCAGTGCAGCTACTGCAGTCGGCAGTTCTTCTACGAGAGTGTATTAAAATCGCACGAGAAGTGAGTATCTGTTGCAAGTAAATTCTGTCAATTGACTGATCGTGTCCACTTGACAGCGTTCATCGTGGCATCAAGCCGTATGTGTGCAAGATATGCGACAAGGCCTTCGCCTACGCACACTCTCTGACCAAGCACGAGCTGATACACTCTGACATCAAGTTGTATCGCTGCGAGTACTGTCAGAAAGATTTCCGCCTGCTACACCACATGCGCCAGCACGAGGAGACCAAATGTCATCAGAATGCAGTTATGTTGGCCGAAACATTGAAGTACGACCGTGAGGAGCAGGACGTCGATTTGATAGCTGTGGACGAGCTAAAGGATGTTAAGCTTCGATATGCTTAACTAGTTATGCATATGTACATACATATTGAATATATATTTAGTACATGTAATCACAACACAGAAGGTCAGTGCTGTACTTTTAAGTAGGTATTAAATTTAATCACATATTAAATCAAGAGTCTAAACAGCAACAATTTTTAATTTAATCAAATCATGCAATTTAATATAGCTTTTCCCTTACAAAAACATTTAATTTAAATCTTCATGCTGCAATATACAATTGAAAAAATTAATGTCATTATTCAAATTTATTTATCAAAAACTAAAATAGTAAAATTCATCCTCCAAAATTTAAATTTTTACCCCACCTTAAATGCACAGGTCAGCGATTATGTTTAAACTGTGAACAATCGCTAACGCAAATAAAAATTGTAAAGCTAAACAAATATTTATATATGTTAAAATAAACATATTAATGTAAAATGTGTGTTAGGTATATCTTTGTCAAAGTCTAGGGTAAAGTCATGTACGTCCTCCATCGAAATTTGTGACAAATTCCGTGTGGAACATATGTCTAGTGTGACCAGACACTCCCAAAAAGAGTTGTGTTAATATTTGTTATTTGTATGGTATTTTATCCTTTACATAATATGGTCATATGTGTCGTCAGCTGTCTTTTGTTTGGATAGCAAATGCCAATACTTGTTATGCCCTGAACCCATTAAAAATGGGTAAAAAGGGTATTATGGTTTTGTGCAAATGTATGTAACAGGCATAAGGAAGCATCTCCGACCATATAAAGTATATATATTATTGATCAGTATCAACAGCCGAGTCGATCTAGCCATGTCCGTCTGTCTGTCCGTCTGTCCGTCTGTCTGTCTGTATGAACACACAGATATCAGAGACTACAAGAGCTAGAGACTTCATATTTGGAACATAAGTTCTCCTAATCCCGGGACAGATCAAGTTTATTTCATTTGATCGATAACTCATCGCATTCAAAAGTTATCGATAAATTTTGATTTTAGACTAGCGTTTTTGGGACATAACTTCAAAGTTATAAAAGCTAGAGGCCCCAAATTTGGCATGTATAATCTTGAATAGCATACACATGTAACAAATATTTCACTTTTTGGATACACCCCAAACCCCCAAAGTTAAAAAAACCCATTTTTGAAGGTACGACCTTCAATTTGGTTTGGTCACACATATTATCGACAAGCTTGCCCCAAAAATGTCAATAAGATCTGACAATAAACACAGAAGTTATTTAAGATTTAACTTTCCATTGTGTGGGCTCACGAAAAGCAAGCTAACTGCTCCGCTTGCACTGCTTGTACTGCTTGTACTGCAGCATGTGTGTGTTTAGAGCAGTACGAATAATTGTAAGGACTGGTTCAGGTACTGTAGTCGGGCACTCCCGACTAGAGCACTCTTACTTGTTTATAACTTGAAAATAGCAAAAAGCAATCAGCAACTAAAATAACAAGTAAGAGTGCTCTAGTCGGGAGTGCCCGACTAGAGATACCCTGAACCCAGTCCTTACAATCATTCGTACTACTCTAAACACACACATGCTGCAGTACAAGCAGTGCAAGCGGTGCAAGCGGTTTAAGCAGTTAGCTTGCTTTTTCGCTGAGCCCCACACAATGGAAAGTTAAATCTTAAATAACTTCTGTGTTTATTGTCCGCTCTTATTGAAATTTTTGGGGCAAGCAATTGTCGATAATATGTGTTACCAAACCAAATTGCAAGGTCGTACCTTCAAAAATGCGTTTTTTTAACTTTTGGGGGGTTTGGGGGGTGGTATCCAAAAAGTGAAATATTTGTTACATGTGTATGCTATTCGAGATTATACATGCCAAATTTGGGGTCTCTAGCTTTTATAACTTTGAAGTTATGTCCCAAAAACGCTAGTCTAAAATCAAAATTTATCGATAACTTTTGAACGGGACGAGCTATCGATAAATTTTAATAAACTTGATCTGTCCCGGGATTAGGAGAACTTATGTTCCAAATATGAAGTCTCTAGCTCTTGTAGTCTCTGATATCTGTGTGTTCATACAGACAGACAGACGGACAGACGGACAGACAGACGGACATGGCCAGATCGACTCGGCTGTTGATACTGGTCAATAATATATATACTTTATATGGTCGGAGATGCTTCCTTATGCCTGTTACATACATTTGCACAAAACCATAATACCCTTTTTACCCATTTTTAATGGGTTCAGGGTATAAAAATGAATAAGTTTATTTTTTGTGCAAATTTTTTCGAAACCCTAGTTTGTATATCACTTTATTATACAATTAATAATTTAGATCCCTATTAACTACAGAGTTTTACATATTGATTTATTTATCTGCTAAAAAAACTTTAAAAAAGATTATAAATTGCACAAAAAAAAAGGTTTTTCAAGTAAACCTTATCAATTAAAGCCGTATCTTGTGCCGTGTTCTAGGAAATTGACAAACTTTCTCGTTTTGAGGTAGACATTTTGCAATTCTTACGAAATACATATATACATGGTAACTATTAGGTAATATTAACAAATATAAGTGACAAATGTAATCCATAAATAAATTTATCATTTTAAATTGTTATTTGGATGCAATATATACTAATTGTTTGTATAATAATAATATATCATTTTGGAAATCGGACTATGCTTCAGTCTTCGACATCCGTGAATTTGAATTTCAGAGGTATATTAGGCACATTGATCAGCACGCTCTTAAAGGCATTGTCTGTGGGGTAATTGAACTCCACATTGAAATTTCGAATGAGTCTTGCGAGACCCAACTCCAGTTCCATTTCGACAATGCGTTTGCCAATGCACATGCGAGGACCAAATCCGAAGGGTAAGTAGATAAATGGACTGCTCGCTTTAAGGGCGTGTGGGCATTTGGCATCCTTAGCTTCTTCTTTGCTTTGGCGTAGCCAACGCTCAGGCAAGAATTCTGCGCCCCTGGGATAATGTTGATCATCGGTGAGTAGGCCGTAGGACAACATTGTAACTTGTGTATTTTTGGGAACTTGGTATCCATTTAGCACAAGTTCCGACTTGATTACACGAGCATTTCCCAATGCCAAGGGATAAAGACGTAGCGATTCCTTGATGCAGGCGCGCAAGTAAGGCACATTCTTCATGGAGGCTTCTGTGAACTCGGAGTCACGGTTCGGTAAAATGCGACGTACCTCCTCGCGTAGCTTTGCTTGCTGCTCGGGATTTTTGGCTAGACAGAGCAGAGCACCAGTGAGAACGGTGGTTGTCTGTGAATGACGATAATTTAATTGTGATTTAAGCTAGTCAATAATCATAAATAGCTTCTTACCGTATCCACACCGGCCATCAGCATATCGATTGCCATAACAATGGCGGTCTGCTTGTCGGTCTTCAGGAGTTTTTCCAACACGCTCTGCTCGTGATCTGGTTTGTTGGATGGCTCACGTTCCAAGCGCTCCAGAGCCTCCTCAACATAGCCAGTAGTCACTTCCTGAATATCGTCCAGCGTTTTTATCAGCTTTTTGTAATTGGGCGTGGGTATGTAACGCCAAATTGTCGGTTTGAATTCTAGAATTCCCGACAACTCGAAGAAGTCATTGAGAGCGTCAAACAGTCTTTTGGCCTGCGGATCATCTCGATTTGCAGTCATCAGTCCCAGCTGCTTATCCAAAGCTACCACCGAAACGGATTCCAAGGTCCAGCGATTGATTTCTTCCTCAAAATTATCGGGAACTTCAAGAGTTTTGCTGTCGCGTGTGTCTCGAATACTAGTTTAAGTTAAAAGAGTTAGGGCCTAATCGCAAAATGAGAAATGAAAAGTTTTAGCTCACCGTTGGATGAATTCCTTGTTAACTGCTGACATTTTTTGATAATATAGTCGCACAGTTTTCGGCTGCAACATAACGGGATTAACACTAAAGCGGAACTTGGACCATTCATCCCCTTGACTGTAAAGATGATTAGTTTTTCTATGATATATAAATATATGTGTAAATATTTCTCACGTAGATAATAAGCCAGCAGTGCCCTTGTAAAATTCTTTGCGAACCACGGTTCGATGATGGTGCAGGACATAATTTCCTGGCCTCTCCGGCCAGGGCCCTTCAGCACGTAGTACTTGTTCGAAGTGATTCGGATCGTGGGAAACGAGAAACTCATTTCTGCCTAAACCGGGCAGTTTGAAGAGGGGGCCGTGCTGATGACGCATGTCCAACATAATGTCCTGAAAATTCATATTCCTGTACTTGCCGCCGGGCATCAAATTGCGGATAAAGCTCAGCAAAGACACCTTGGGTACCTCACTGTATGGACGCGCCTGATCCCAATCCGCAGGTTTTGCCGTAGAGGGCTCATTTTGTGAAATACTACTCGCAGCGCTTGTTTGCTGCCGCTGAATATATTAATAGTCACGATTAGTTAAACATATGTACTACACACATGATTGTTTGCATACAGAAAAGCTCTGCATATCAAACTTTACTAACCTGCTGAATCGGAACAGTGCGTATCAGTTGCTGGAGCTTCACACGTTGCCCTAACATTTTGCTGTGATGGTTGATTGCGCACTGAGCAACAGGTTTGCATATTTCGCTTTTATAGTTTAGCTAGCAAGCTTTTTTTTTTAATACTTAATCGTGACATAGCAGTGTTTCAATTGTTTACCTCAATTCTCATTCGAGCAAATGTGCAAAAGCTTTGATAAATAAATATGTGCGTAAAGCTGTTCATTAATGGTATCATTTTTACGCGAATTTTTAACCTAGGGCAAATACAAATCAGCTCGTTTGATTATGTTCGTATGTATTTCTATTCTTATCTAGAAGAGGCAGTTTTTATATATTTATAAATACAAATGTACATATCAACATGTAATTTTGACAATGAAAATATGAATAAAAGCTTGTCTTATATATTTTTTATTTCTATATTAGTAAAGCAACGGTGAGGAGATAGAAGGCAATCCTAATACTACAATACACAGTTAACCTAACCTATGCCAGTCCAATCGATAGGTTTACTAGCTGTCTGTATTTTCTTGTTTATGTATCGAAACAGTTAATACCGATAAGATAATACCTGGGGACTCTGGATTTGCCAGTTAGGTTTAAACACAAATTGTAACAATAAAATTTTGCAAAATACAAACCACAAACATGATTTTTCAGAAATATTTATACTCGATACTGTATCTAATTGATATAAACTCATATATTATAATTTAGATACCCATTTGATGAATGAATTAGAGAATAATGATTATTTTATAGACTTTTGAAGTTTATTTATTTGCATATTGATAAGGTATACAATATTGTACGTATGAATATTTAAACAAACACCAATGTTTTCCTTTACAAACCGAATTAGACTTGCAATACTTCTCAACGGTTATTACGTATAATAAGTATGTAATGTAGGTAAGTATAAATAATTGCATAGAGTAATCACTAACAATTAAGGGTAAGCTACAATTAATTAAAGTTTCACTGTAGATAGAGTTTTTACAAGACAAATTTCTGCGTGATATTCGTTTGGCACGCAAGGCAAAGAATTGTATACAAAAATTAAGGATATTATCGTATCGTTTATGTCGTTTTCAGTGTAAATCAATAATAAGTATTCGATTAATACCATGCTTCGATAATGCATAAAATATTATAATAATATGTTAAGCCCAACATATGTAAGTATATATAGCTAAACTACAACTCAAAGGACTAAAAGCCTATAACAAATTTGTATAATATATTATTAGCTTTCTAACGCGTCGCTACTCAGACCTCGACCTGCTGCTGATAGCTGCACACAATTTTGGCCGCATCGTTCATCATTTTGACCGTGGAGCGCACGAGGAACATCAGATGACACTCATCGTAGACGGTCAACTCAACGCGCGTGCGCACCAAGCCATGCAGTACGGTGGCCCGCTCCAGGTCCAGCCAGCGCTGCAGCGCCAGTTCGCGCTCCTTTGTCGAGCCCGAGAGCGCCACATCGGAGGGTCCCCAGAGCACAAACTCCAGCACAGACTTGGCCTTCGATAGCGACTCGGCACGCTCCTGCTGCAATATGTCGGCCAGAATGGGCGTAATCTTCGTTGCGGGCAGCATTTCGGTCAGGGCGCCGTGGGCACATTTGCAGAGCGTGCCCATGTGCTCCTCGTCGTCGTTGTTATTCCTGGAATGTGTCAATGTTAGTCGATGTTATATTAGTTGTATAATGACTTAATTTGCGTACCCTTGAAGGACACAGAGTCGCGCCTGCGCATCCTTGTTTTCCATGTCCTTGGACAGCACCACATTCGACAGACTCAGCGGCGTTTCCTCAATTGCCTTGGCCTGCAGATTCTTCATGCCATTCACCAGCTGCAGCATAATGAATGCCACCTCGCGTGTCATCACATCATCAAAGGCGGGCATGGCACTGGGCGTGGCCGTGGGCGTACTCTCCTCAGCATCGCTGGCTACCGCATTGCCGGGCGAAGTCGACTCCTCGTTTAGTGTGCTCAGGTTCTGCACGGAGACGACATTGCGCAGCGCATTGCCGCCGGCGGCATCCTTCAGGCTGTTCAGATTCGGTATGGAGCCACGGAAGTTGAAGTTGCTCTTGTCCAGCACCTGGGATTTGCCCTTGAGTATGGCTCCAATCGATTGCAGTGTTTCCAGCTGCAGTCGCGGCAGCACCGATATGGTGGCCTGCAGCAGTGTCACCTCCGTGGTTGGCATCAGCGGTAGCTGGTAGCTGGGCACCAGATCGCAGAACTCGGTAATCGGATTGAGCACATCGCAGACGCCGCCCGTCAACTGGCTCAGCTCGCCGCCAAGGCCCGCCAGCTGGTTGCAGTCGGCCGACAGCGCCAGGGTCACGGGCGATGTGGTCCACAGGGCCGCATGGAAGGCCTTCTTGCCCACCACAAACGCCTGCGCTCCCTCCAAGATGGTAAAGTCCTCGTAGCGCAAGTTAATGGCATTGGCCAACGGTCGCAGTGCAGCGGGCACAGCCGGTGTTTGTTGGAGCTGCGGCAGAGGTGGATGTATGTAAGTGACTAGTGCGACAAGGATGGGATGCGATTTCGGACTTACCTGATCGAGCACCTGGGCAAGTGCTTCGTGATTGGCAACCACAACGGCCGTATAGTTATCCTCGATGGTCTTGTGCACGACACTGCGTCCCTTGCGCATGCGCAAACGATTCGTGGCCTTGCTGCGGAACTTGTTGCCCTGCAGAAGAAGAAGAGAGCTTCAATATGCTGGCCGAAAGGCAGTTACAGGTATTGATCTAAACCCACCATTGGCATGCCCCAGACGCTGTCGTTAATATCCGTGGCCACATCACCACCAGCCTCGCTGCCGTAGTAGCTGTACGGCGCATAGATGTCGAACTCGCCCACCTCGCTGCCCGCATACGAGGCCGAGATGACACGTGGAATGTTGGCTGCAATGTAAATCAGTTTGTAGTATTCTGTGGCTTAGCTCAGACAGAGTATTTAAGATACCCCTTTTTGCCTAATTTGACCTACCTAAGCTGTTGTTCAGGCCGTAGTTGCGAACTGGACCGTACTCGCTGCGCGAGTAGCTGGCTATCGAAGCCGTATCCGAGTAGATGTTGTTGCGCCTGTTTGCCTGGTTGTGGTTGACTCGTTGCCCGGATACGGAGGCCAGATCCATGTTGCTGCTGCGTATTGGCGGCGTGGGCGGCGCTGCTGTTGTCGTTGTAGTGGGCGTGGCTGTTGTTGACGAGCTGCTGCTGCCGTTGCCCATCTTGACAAACTCGTACATGTTCTCGTAGTCGCGCTTGTCCTTCAGATAGCTGTCGATGGTGCTGTTGATCTTGCGCACCGAATCCTTCAGGCTGCTGCGCTGAGCGCCGTCCGTGCCGTCCTGTGCCCGCTGCTCAAAGATCTCCAGCTTGCTGGATATGGACATCTTGGTCTCGGCCTTCTTCGGCTGCCGCTCGAAGGTGCTGGTGCGGCTGTTCACAACTCCGGCGCCAGTCGCAGCTGTGCCCGATGGCGGTTTGCCCGCCTCGAATGGATTGGTGCTGCCCACCTTGGACTGGTCGGCCGTTACATTCTCACCGTTTGACGAGCAAATGGAGATAGTATCGGTAAGTACGCCCCGCTTACGGACCAGCTCCAGCTGCGCCTCCCGCTCCCGCATGCTCGCCGTTCGTTCCGGCTTGCGTGGCGCTATCGAGGAGCGTATTTCGCCTGCGGATTGAGCGAGATTGATTAGAGGCACATTTATTTTTGACATTTGAAAACGTTCACGAAATAGGATACGATCAGGCTTCCAAGTCCATGGAAATGCCTTTCAAGCACCTAAGACTCCCAAAACGTTTTCAAATCTAATCATATTCTCGATTTCAAGGTCGTTTTGATCATGGTCCGGCATTTAAATTAATTCTGCACCGTTTTCTGAATAATTTTCGAATTTTTGGCATTGCGATACCTCAAAAGCTTTCTTAATAAGAAATTAATAAATTCTTATATTCATAACAAGCGTTAGGACAATAGGAATATACTATTTTCTTTGAAAAGATTATACAACTAACGCAAAAGTGTAAACCTATTCGAACTCGATGGCTCGAATCATTTTGTTAATTTAATAGCATATGATATTATAATCGAATGTAATGATAATATACATTTAAATACACATTTTCCAGTGTGTATTTTGAGTTCACTTCCTTTGCGATTTCACAGATAAGATCTATTCATGAAATTTGCCAGCTAATTTTCATGGCCATAACAATGCCAAATGGCAGTAACAGCTGGCCATGTTTTTGTTAGCTGTATAACCTGCGACACTAATTGTGATTTTGACCCAAATTCATGGCAAATTGCAATTCGCGTAATGGTGCCTAGTGGCCAAGAAGACTAACAAATAGCTTTTCCTCAGCAAACTTAGCTGATGAGCTGTGCGGCCCCGTCACCAGCTGCCAACAGCTCCCACCAAAAGAAGCAACAGCAGCAGCAACAGCAGGTGTAACAAGTTCTCGACAACTTGGCCTGACCACAAAATGTCAGCTAAGAAATGGGTCTCTGATTCTAACTCTTTCACTGCGATTCTTGTTTCTCCAGTTTTCAGTTGTGGCATTTGGAGTTGGCTAAGCATTCACATGTGGTTACCTCATTGGCTTTGGGCTTTGGGCTTTGGTTTGTTTTCATTTCGATTTTGTTGCCGCTGTTGTTGTTCATCTGTAAAACTACATATTTTTTTACTCAATAGCTTTGGCTCGCTCACTTAACCTACTTTAATCTGGCTACCTCGCTGCCCGGCTGCCCGGCTGTCGGGCTTATGGCTATAAGCAGCGTTGATGGCTTCTTGGGATTGTTGTGTGCCCGTTATATCGATTGAAATGCGTAACTCGTTTTGGCTTTGGTTCTACTTTCAGTACTGAACTCAAGATTATGGCCATTTTGTGTTGTTGTACAGTTGCAAAGTAGGTGAAGAGACCCTTAAGACCCACGTTTTGAAGGTCGCATGAGTTGACGTTGTGGAATTTGGGCGCTGGCAGAAAACGTGATCTGTTTGCGCTTTCTTTTGGAAGTGGATCACGATCACGAACATGATCAAATGGCGATACACCCACTTTAACAGAGACGCAAGGAATTCTTAAATTCGTTGAGCACTCGCCTACTTTATACACTATGCTACAAAGCTAGAGTAGTCAACAGAGAACATTTGTGAAAGAAATTTTAGTTATCATAGCTCTTCGATATTGCTTAGCTTTAGATTAGCTCACTAAGATGCTAATAACTTGGCCAAATCATTATGGAATCTCATGCAGTTTTGCATAATATCATAGCAACTTTGTATTGCATATGATTAAACAAAACCTTTTTATTTAAAATCTCTAAATTATAGCAGCCCATTTAATGTTCCGACTAATTAATTGAAAAAAATGTTCGCTTAAGCCATTAAAACGCTTCAAATAGGATAATTGACAATATATAATTATATAATTGCTTGTTGAGCTTAATGGGATAGGTAACATTAAAGAAATCATCAAGTGTGCTAAACTAAGCTAATCATCAAATCATTGCAAAAGTATTTTGTTCGGTTTCATTGAAAAGGTTTGGGACAAAACGTGTTGCATAGTGTTATTTATGGAATTGGGACATTCTATTTGACGAGTCAGTTTGTTTTTTTTATTTGCTCACACGAACACTCACCCAAATTGGCATAAACATTGTCCGCTTTCGATTTGATGGAGCCACCGGCATTGGGATTGCCGGAAATCTTTGCGGAATCCACGCTGCTAATGCTCAGCGTGGCAGTCAGCTCTGTCTTCTGCTTGCGGCGCAGCTCAGCGCTCTTGGGCGGCGGTGGGCGTGCCGGCTTATTGGCTTCATGGGCGCGCTGTCCCTCGCTGGCGCGCAGCGGCGGAGCTGGCGGCTTGGCGGTGACGACAGCCACCGTTTGGGCGGCGACAGTATCGTTGGTTTTCGTGATGTCCTTGACCACTTCGACGGCTGTGGGATTTATGTCAATGGGATGAATGATGACGAGTCGCGGCTTGCCCACAACACTGCCCTCCTCGCCCGTACAGATCTCCGTGTAGAGGCTGTTGTCCTTCTTGGCGAGCGGATCACTGGACTTGCTGCCGCCGTTGCTGCCCATGCGCAGAAACTTCTTGATCGAGAACTTGGACTTCTGCTTCTGTGGCGGCGACGCAGTGGGTGACTTTGTCGTCTTGTTGGCCTGATCCACCAGGCCAGCGGCCGCTAGGCATTCCTCGGACATGGACAGCTGCCGCTGAGTGCGCGGCGTCGATTCGGGAGTCGGGGGCTGCTTGAGATTCAGCACTGAGCTGGCCGATTGCAGCTGCAGCTGCTGCTGCTGCTGCTTGGCCGCATTGGCGCGCTGCATCACAAAGGTGTTGAGACTGCGAAACTTGGGATTGACAACCGCACGCTCGCGCTTATCCTTCTCACGGATGACAGGCGCTGCGGCTGCCACCACTGGCTTTCTGGTATACAGATTGCTGCTGCTGCTGCTGCTACTGCTGCTGGCAGTTGTTGCTGTTGCTGCTGGGGTGACAATATCTGATGTTGTTGCTGCTGCTGCTGCTGCTGTTTTTGTCTCATTGGCCGCTGCTGCTGCTGCTGCTGCCGCCTCCGCCTTGGTTGCCTGCTCGAACTCAACTACCAAACTGTAATCGCGTTCGGGCGTAGGCGGCGCGCTTAGTTTTGGCTCCGGCGGCGGATTGGGCGCTTTTCCTTTCTTTAGTTTTGCATCATCTTTGGCTGACTCAGCTGCCGCTGCCGCTGCTGCTGCTGCTGCTGCTGTTGAAGCTGATGCTGCTAATAGCAAATTCTCACTCGATTTGGTTATGGCCGTTTGCAGCTGACTGATGAATTGCTGCTCGGCGCTGCTGGCCTGACGTTTGCTCAGGAAGCTTTTCAGTGGCGAATTGTTGTTGCTGCTGCTGCTGTTGCCGCCGCTGCTGCTGACGAGTGGCTTCGCTGGCAACTCGGGCTTCTTCAGGCCGTGCAGAAAGGAAGGACGTGCATCGATCTTCATGGGTGGTGGCGGTGACTTTGGCAACGCTGGCAACTGCTGCGGCATCGCATCAGCCGCAGACTCTTGTGATTGCTGCTGCTGCTGTTGCTGTTGCTGCTGTTTTTGCTCCAGCTTGTTGTCGGGATCAGCGCTGCCGTCGGGTTCGCCATGCAGCTCGCGACTCTTGGCCGACTGATCGCCAATTTGTATGTCCTCATAGTCGGAGTTGTTGGTGCTGGCGCTGAGCTTCTTCTCCACCAGCGAGCGCTGCTCGTTGCCGCTCTTGCCGCCCGCACCACCGGGCAGATTCTTGTAGTCGCTGCCAATGCTGATGCCAATGCCCGAGTCGGACTCACTGCGGATCATGTTGTAGGCGTTCTCCTCATCGGAGCTGCCGTCGAAGCTGCTGCCCGTCGAATCGAGCGCATCGTCCGAGCTGCACTTGGTCACAATCAGGCCATCCGAGGTGATCTTGCTGGTCATGAAGTTGCCCTCGTGCAGATTGTAGCTGGCGGCGCGCGTCTTTGAGCTGAGCAGCATGTCCGTAATGTACTGTGAGCTGGAGTAGTGGGCGTTGCTAGCCTCCGTCTGGGCGCTGGCCACGCCCACCTGCTCACTGAACTTGCCATCGGGCAGATTCTCGTAGCTCAGCTGCGTCTCGACGACATCGTAGTAGGCGGAGACGCCGTTGTCCGTGTCCGAGCAGTTGCTGTCCGTGTCGGAGTATTTGTGGCACACGTTCACCTTCGGTTTGGTCTGATCCTTGGTTATGGGCGCGTTACGCGCGATTGGCTTCTTAAGATCGAGAAATGTCTTCGGCGAATCACTCAGCGAGCCCAGTTCGAATTTGATTTTGTTGCTGCTGCTGGTGCTGCTGCTTGCAACTGTTGCTGTTGTGACTGATGTTGCTGCTGTTGCTGCTGCTGCTGCGGCTGCTGTGTTGATTTCGCTCTGTTTTTGCTTCTGTTTTTGCTGCAGCGTCTCGGAGATTTCATCCAGCAGAGACTTCTCCATTGCTCGCTCAATGGGCGGACTATCCTTGCCGTCGCGCGAGCAAGTTGCTGGCGTGCTCTTGACCAGAGTGGGCGTCAGTGTTGTGGTTACCTTCTTGGTGGTGGAGCTTGTTATGGTGCTTTTGATGGTGGTGGCTGTGGATGTAACAGCCTTCGCTGTGACTGTTGCTGTTGTTGTCGTCTTGGACAGCTCTGTTGACTTGGCTGACGTCGCCTTGGCCGCTGACGCCTTTGTGGGCTGGCCAAAGGGCATCACATTGATGGTAAGCGTCTGCTTCTTGCCCTCCTTGTCGACCTGTGGTGCGCCCAGCTTAAGTGCCGCAAAAGACTTCTTAATATTATCCTGCGCATCGCCCAGCAAGTTGCCATTGTTCATGTTGAAGTCGGTGTTGGCGCGCGTAATGCGCTTCAGCTCAACGGCATCCTCATCGTCTGTCTCCGAGATGGCCATGTCGTCGTGCTCGTTGCCCAGGTTCATAAAGTCATGATCGTCATCGTCGTCGTCGTCCTCCGACCACTCGCCGCCATAGCCAATGATCTCGTGCAGCTGCTTGGGAAAGCACACTTTGCCTGACTTTGAGCTGGATTTGCTGAAGCGCTGCTGCTGCTGCTGCTAGTTGTTGTGAGTCGCACGCCAAAGGCCTTCTTGATGATGCTCTTGGATGGCGTTTTGTGCTTGTTCGGGTAATCAGTCTTAACGTGGCTATCTGACTTGAGGGCACTCGGCTTGGCGCCGTGCTGTGTGGCTGCTGCTGCTGCAGCGGCAGCGGCTGCTTTGTGCTCATCCTTGGACTTGAAGCAGTTCGAGCATAGATCCTTCTTCCACGCATTCTGCGTAAAGTGCGAACAAATCGAGGACGACATCGTTGTGTGTTGCTGTTGTGCTTGTTGCTGTTGCTGCTGGCGTTTTGTGCCGCCTTATTCCACCATATTCTGTAAATGCAAAGAAAATGTACTTAAAATGAGTGATGCATAATGTTGATGTCATTATTGTTGTGTTATTAGCGCATAAACTTAAAGGCTGATCAACAAACAAAAAAAAAAAACTTTCATTGCGATGGCGATTGCGCAAGCCCTACCAGCAATTGTTGCTGCTGCTGCTGCTGCTGCAGTGCCCAAGCCAGCAATCAACTTTCACTGCTATTTGCCATAAACATAAATGCAGCTTCTGCGGCATGACTCAAAATTATTGAATGTAAATATAAGAGCGGCAACAACAGCAGCAACTCGCAGTAGTCAAACTTAGCAACTTGGCAATTTGCAATAGTCGTCTTCGCCTCTACCTAAGCAGGCAAAACGAATTGGCCAAATGGCCATGCGGTCATTCAATGTCTTCACCAAACAGTCGAGCATTCATTAACCATGGCGACTATCAATCAATCTTCATCTTGATAATGAAATTATTGAAATTTGCCGCTGTTTGTTGCTGTTGTCGACATCGTTGTGGGCTGTTGTTGTTGCTGCTGTTGTTGTTTTTTGGATTCACTGTCCAGTTTTTGGCCACAGTGTTTTTTGGTGTTTTGTCACATGGCCATCGACAAACAGTTTTGCACTTTGACAGTCTCAGTTAGCTGTTGCTGCTTCTGCTGTTGTTAGTTAGTTAGTTTGTTTATGTTTGCGCTTCAACTTGGCGCATATGTAAATGACTTTCTAATATTGACTGCATGTGCAATGGAGTGATATTAACATAAAAACGACGGAACAATCAAATTGTCCAAAAGCATAAAAACGTACACAAAATAACAACTCTATATGAACACTTATATTCGAGAAAAATGGCAGGAAGGTAAACCGGCTTCCCTAACAGCAATAGTTATGTAGCTACTATTTTGATTTCCTCAACCATATTCTAGAGAATTTGAAATCGTTTAAGCTGGTAGCCAAGTAATAATTTGAAGTTCTCACAATCATGCTCAAGGCGTTTCTACTGTAACAGTTAAGATTACTCACAGCAATAAGAACAAAGAGACTGAGACTGAACAATGCAGCGTTTATGTCTTTAAGCCATTAGCCCTCTTTAACGCCGACAGTGTCTGCTAGTGAGTTGACTTACAACCATTTTGGCCAACAACACATTGTGGCATCATCTAATTGGGAAAGTGTTGCTGCTGACACAGGCGACAACACCAACAGAAACACAGACACACAGCCACACAAAGCAGCCCAAAAGCCGCACAACAAAGATGACAACTAGATGGCTTCAGTTTTAGATAGTTGGGGGCTCATTTATCAAACGCCAACGCGAACGAAAGTTGACCCATTGTTAGATGTTGGTGGCGTGCATCTTCTGCTGCTGCTGCTGGTGGTGGTGGTGCTGCTACAGTTTTTGGGTCAGCGTTTTGGCTAAACGTTAATATGCATAAATCTTGGATTTGTGCAATCCGTTCGCAAATACAATTGGCATCCGAGCGGGCAGTTGCTGCAGGGGCAACAAGTGTACAGTGTGTACTCAATTGCATAACTGTGGCTGTGTTGCTGGCGCGTTTTTTTTCTCTCTGCTGCTTTTGCATATCGCGTTAGTTTGCCCGTGTTACACATAAATTTGCTCAGCTTGTTGTTGTTGTTGGTTTTTTTTCTTAATTGTTTTGCATTTTTTCTTTCACTCATTTGCATTTGGTTGCGGCATCGATTGCCGATTTGTTTATGGCCAGCACAGACGTGGCTGCATTTGTGCGCCAATTCTCAGCCAGTTGCTAACCAAGTGGAGGCCAACAGCTACTGGCAACCTGGCAACTAGTGTTCTCACGTTGTTTGCCAGCAGCTAATAAATCATAAGGGATCACAAGTGGCACAAGTGGCAGAAGTAGCTCACCTGCTGACCAAATTGGTGCAGAAGTGAAACACATTGGGGAAACTGCGACGAGCAGCAGCAGCAGAAAATTTGCAGCGAATTGCGGCGCTATTTGACCATAAAAATGGGCTGTAACTCGACTTGAAAAGAGGAGCGGCTAACATCCGAACAACAAACGTTGCGGCGACCGGACAACATCTTGTAGCTATTTTTCAAGTTTGGCCATGGCACTCTCGCCATAAGGAATGCTGTTGCCATTGCTGCTGAGATTGGCCCAAGGAAAAGAGATATCAAGACGTTGCTGTCGCACAAATGTAACACAAATAAATCTGCATAAATTTCATGCTGCAAACTCACGGATCTAGCGCCCAGCCAGTCAGCCGGGCAGCCAGGACTAGTGTCAGCTCGTTAGCCATGCGACTTGTACAAAAGTCGGTCAGCTGGGTTCCGCACCATTTAATTGATGGCCGAGAATGCTCTCTGCCAATAGCATACATATATAGAGTATATATATTGGTATTTTCGGCATTTGCAGTTGCATTAAACCCGTTTCGTGCCGCCAAGCCATTTCATTATTTTGCATTCAGCTCTCTTAGTATATTTGCCTTAATCTGATCGGTTGGCATACAAATTTTGTTTGCAGGCAACGAAACAGTTAACTGACCGTCGCGTTGTTTGCGCCTGCCAATTGGGGCCAACAGGTTTTTGGCCAGAGAGTTCTCTTCTCGCCCGGTTGCATATTTCACTCACTCCTTTCTTCTGGCTGCTGCCAATGCGAAAATTGCCCGCTTGGGGGCTAATCTCCAGACTTTAAACGCTTGGAGAGAATGCGTGGAATTCGGTATACATGTGTAGAAGTGTATGTGTATTTTTAATAAACACGTTTTGGGTTTGTCATTAGGAGCAGAAACGAAGAGTCGATGCGTTGCAATTGGGCTGTTGATTGAGTCAAGCAGCTGAGGCAAACATAGTCACATCAAATACTCAAATACATTAGTGCCCGAGAAGTGGGTCTGGCATCTGCATCTGCTATGGTTATTAGTGTGCTCCATTTGAGTCAGAAGTCGGAGCCATAGATCAAGCTGCAACCTCACCCAATTCACTGCTCTACAAATTGCCACAAGAAGATTCCGTTGAGCAAAGATCTATTTAAATATAAAAGATTCAAGATGTGCGAGAAGTTTGTTCCACATTCACACGTGAGATTTATGCGTGATCGCGTCGACGTCTGCCGTTTCCCATTTACTCTGATGTTTATTTATATGTTTATCGACTATATCTAAATATATACACCTGCGATATGCATGCCGAAGTGCTGTCTCTTGGATTATGCAAAACCGAATGGGGGAGCATTTCAAATGTATTTTTATACGCCACTTTTGACTTGCGCTAAGTATTTTAAGTTAAAGAGCGATGACTCGTTCAATATTTGAACAAAAGCCAAAGTAATAATAGTACAAAATTCCTAAGCTTGAAGTATTTTTTTTTCGGGCTGGGCTGTTTGCCTGAGCGGATGTTGTGGGCGCTGCTTTAAATGTCAACTTCTCGATGTTGGCCATAAAAGGCAGCTGGCAATTAGAGGCAAAAAAAAAAACAAAGCTGTCTCGAGCCATGGAAATTGAGCTGGCGCTCGATTGCTCTGATTAGAAATGTTCTCTCACGAACAGACTTGAGTTGGAATAATGCCGCTTGTTTCAAAATTTACCTCGATTAAGCCTTAAATGGCAATTGGCAATCAAATTGCTGTTGGCAAAGTGCAAAGTTGTAGGTCGACAATGAAAATTCTTTATATACAACGGAAATTAGATCTAAATGCTTAAATGAGCCAAATGCATATACTCGAATCTATAGTAGTAAGTTAAGGCTACCACAATACGAACTTCACGACAAAGGCATAATCATGAATTGATAAAATTTTAAAATAAACAACCTTTTCATGCAGGTTATAAATAGCAACTGCTTTAAAAATATTCAGTTCGAATAATATGGAAACTGTCCGATAATTCGAGAAATTGCAGAGCTGTCAAGCGTGATATTTTGTAGCATTAAAATTAAACTCTCATATACAATTTACATAATATACATACAAACATATGAGTAATCTACTAATTTACCTGAAGAAATTCTGGGAAGGGTTTTCAAGTAGTCTTGGCTTCAAAAGCTGTCGGAATGCAGATAACAAAGGTGACTACAGTTATGAGGCTTCTGATAATTTGATAACAAAGGCACAGCAGGCAAAAGCAAAATATGGTTTATGCATTAATTAGCATAAGCCATTTAATTTCCTAGTTGAAATGCCCAACAGCGGGCAGCCAAGTTTACGCAATTAAACACAAGCCAAAGATGCCATTAGCCAAATGGCACTCGCTGAACGAGCTGTCTTTCAGTTGGGTCTGTGGAGAACTCGAAGTGGCCGGATGTTGGGGCAGGCAGCGGGATGTTGTCAACAGGTAAGACAACAAACTTGTGCGACCACAGACAATAACAGCAACAACTACTGCAACAGCAACTCAAACTCCAACTGAGACAACAGCAGCCGACAATTAAATTGTGAAGAAGTTTGTTTATGAAGTTCAGCGAGCAATCAGCTTGAAGTTGGGAGGAGTTGTTGAAGGTAATTGAAGCCTTTCCGATAGCAAGCAGCTACCTGCTTAATGGACCTGTTTACATGGCGAATCTATCGCGATTATGTGCAAAGATTGAGTTGCGAGAAACATTTTAATGACAAGTGGCGGTGATTCTAAAAGGCAGATGCGCAATTGAGAACGCAAGAACACGTCGATCAGCATTTAAGCTTTATGGCTCCTATTTTTAGCTACAGATTCCAGATGACAGACAGCAATTAGTATCTTACGTTTAGATGTAGTCTGCAAGTATCTACCCATATTCAATGTCAATTAAGCTGAGCTGTCATCCATTTAGAGTGGTGCCCCCAAGCTCTCTACTATCTCGTCTAAAGCTAAACAGATTATAATAGAAGTCGATAGCTGCCAGTTCTTGTGGTACCTTGTTGTTATAAGCAAAGGCATAACTTTTGCGTTTATTTTTGCGATTCTTAGAAAATGTGTAGAGTATTATTAGGCTTTGGCTTCTATTCATAATATTTATGTATAATAGCTCATTTAAATCCATTTAATTAATGCTGAACAGCAGCTTGTGCATACAGAATTTAATTAGTCCGTAAGTAAATGCAGAAATATGCAGAAAAGAACGCACTGTCGGTCTTCTTTTTGTGTACATGATGTATATATGTACATATGTATGTATGTATGTAGCAACAACATATTTCAAGGTTAAGTTCCCATGTCGCGGCGGCATCGTCTTCGTTTTCATTTGCGTGCCGCAAAAGTCAGAGACGCCGCCAAGTTGGCGACTTTTGGGGTGCAGCTGCAGCAGCTCAACAAAAGACTGCAAATTAATAAATGAAAACGCATTCATTCATGCAACCGAATGGCGTCTGGTGGCAGCCGGAACGGATTCAGGTTCGTATTCCAGCTCTGCCGTACTGCGTGTGGCTGTGCCTCATCCAGAGGCACATGTGTTGCCGCAACATGTTGCTTCATTAAAAGCGCAGTACCGAACACAAAGCCAAAAAATAAATAAATGAAAGAAGAGTGAAATGTGTCACTTGCTCGAGGCTGGTATCGCATTTCAGCTGTTTTGTGTATTGTTTCCCACAGGCATCGCATACAGAAGTCGCCTCGAACGGGGATCGTAACTTCAAATTATGGCCACACACACGCACACACACACACACACACACACACACACACACATACACACACGGACACAAACATTTTAGCTGCCCGGTCAAGTTTTTTTTTTGGCTCTTGCGTGACGTGTCCATAATTTGTATACCCATGTATAGGGTATTACAATTTTGGTATGACGTGTGTAACGCATTGAAGGAGACATCTGTGACCTCAAAACTTATGCATATTCCTGATCAGCATCAATAGTCGTCTGTCCCCGTCTTTCTGTGCCAACTAGTCTCTCAGTTTTAAAGTTATTTGTTGAAACTTGGGATGTACCCTTCTCTTTGTTCCCTGCGGTACATTTGTTTGTCATATAGCTGCCAAAGGAATTATTAGTTAAGAAACACATCTTTGTCTTTGATGTAATATTGTATAATAGACTGGGTGTTACATATATATATATGTATTCTTTACCTTTCCTAATATAAATCCGGACTAAACATAACAGTGATTTATTAAGTTACCGTTATTTGGAAAAAGGGTATATAATCTTCGGCGTGCCGAAGATAGCAGTTTTTATACCCTGAACCCATTAAAAATGGGTAAAAAGGGTATTATGGTTTTATGCAAAAGTATGTAACAGGCATAAGGAAGCATCTCCGACCATATAAAGTATATATATTCTTGATCAGTATCAACAGTCGAGTCGATTTAGCCATGTCCGTCTGTCTGTCTGTCCGTCCGTCCGTCCGTCCGTCCGTCCGTTTGGAATATAAGTTTGGAATATAAGTTTTCGTAATCCCGGGACAGATCAAGTTTATTAAAATTTATCGATAACTCCTCCCATTCAAAAGTTATCGATAAATTTCGATTTCAGACCATCGTTTTTGGGCTATAACTTACAAGTTATGAGAGCTAGAGGCCCCTATTTTGGCATGTATAATCTCGAATAGCATACACATGTAACAAATTTTTCACTTTTTGGATACCACCCCCCAATTCACCCTAAAATTAAAAAAACTCATTTTTGAAGGTATGACCTTGCAATTTGGTTTGGTCACACATTTTATAGCCAATGTTATGTCCTACAAATTTTAAAAAGATCGGACAATAAACACAGAATTTATTTAAGATTTTACTTTCCATTGTGTGGGGCTCAGTGAAAAAGCAAGATAACTGCTTAAACCGTTTTCACAGCTTGCAGTAATGTGTGGTGTGTTTGTATGTATGCACACTATTAGGCAAGTATGAATGGATGTCAGAACTGGGTTCAGGGTATCTCCTAGTCGGGCAGTCCCGACTAGAGCACTCTTACTTGTTTCTCCCTCGTTTTTGCTTAATTTTGAATTATGTGCCGTAAAAAGTTTTTACGATGCGTAGAAGTTATGTATGCTCCAAAAGTTCTCGTCGCGTTGTTCAGCTAAAAAAAAAATTCCACATAAAAGGAAATAGGAGTAATAAAACCTGTTGCGTGGGATATTTTTGTTTACAGATATTCGCAATATTGAAGTGAACACAGACTCCGTTTTGTGGAGCGCAACAAATTTGCATGCACTATTTGTTGGCTGTCAAGCTGTCCTGTTGGCCTGGCCAAGACAGTTGGGTTTGCATTCATGACTCATGACCAGTCTGGAGCCGTACACATTTGCGGTTGGCTCAACAACAACAACAACAACAAGCAATCTGCCGCTGTCAGCTGCGCAAATGCCCAAAGAGTCTGGCCCAAAATTGTGGCTTTTGGTTTTGTCAGCGAGCTGTGGGCTTTTTTTTGGGGGGCCTGCCATTAACATTAAGTCATCGTGAATAGTTCGCTGTTGTGCTTAAAGCCTTGCAACCGGTTCACATTTAACGCTATGGACTATGTAGAACCCATAACTATTGAACATCCGAAAAAGTGATGACTTAATATGACGCCACGAATACTTAGCACTTGCAAATTAGAGAAATTTATGTTTTCATGTTGTCTTCCAGCAAGATTGTATATATATATTTCAAGATTGTAAATACATAAATCGTAGTTGAAGGATTTTGTATGCTTTAAAGTGTGTCTTTTAGAAAACATTTGAAAGTTTCCAATTCTTAAGATATTCTACTTTCAAAAGTGCACTTATCTTTGTCAAGGTGATTATAAACATAATTTCCAAGCTATATAGAATACAATACAGTGCAACTTCATCAAATATGTTATTCTCAAGCATTGATTGTCTTTTAAAGGCTGCTGACTTGTATTACGAAATCGAATCAGTGCAGTAAACCCAACATCACCAACAGTAAGCTCAAGCTCAGAATATGACAGAGTCTCAAAATGCCACAGTAAATACCGCAAAAGAACAATTTGCCAATTTTGGACAGCAACAGCAACAAAAGCAACAAGTATTATGGGCATGATTGAATAGCATGTATATATGTATGTACTTACATATGTTTGTAGTTGTACAATAATGTATGTGTTGTATGCCAAAGTTGAAAATCTGTTTGCATTGTATTTAGATACAGATTGCCTGTGTGGCAGACAATACAGAAAGGCAAATAATTTGCAAATCGAGCCAGGAGACAACATGCTAATAATTGTTTATGATTGCAATTGACATTTGAGAAGTTAATAATGTAAACGTATGTATGTAACTTATTACTTGTGTGTTGGCAAATGTTGGTCAGAGTTATTAAATTTGTGTTTACTGACTTGGCTACTGTTATAATTTAATGTAATTGGAGTTTAGTTTGCCAAATCTGGCCAATTGCAATTTATATTATTTATTGCCAATTGCAATTATTGTCTTACAACATGTGTAAAGAGTAGGTATTGCGTACATTGGTTTAATACGTCGCTTGGCAACAAATAAAAATATTACGTATACGCGATGTACACAAGGACAAACGATCACATGCACAATGGATGGCAGTTGGGCTGCCAGCAGCAAATAATAAAAGAAAGCCAAGTTGAAAGTTCAATGGAAAACGAGATAAGCAACGGCAAGCCGCAATTATTGTGTATAGGAAAAGCGTGTTGACAGCCCGAGGGGCAGTTGCTTGGTTGCCTGTGCGCCGTTGTTGGAGGGCAAATAGAAAATGCAACTTTTGGGCAATGAACCTGCAGGCAACAACAAAAGGCATTGCATTAAATAATCATAAATAACTTTGTGTTGTGCAGTTACCGCACAGTTGCTGTTGGTGTTGCTGCTGCTGCTGCTGCCCATCGACCCGCCGGCAACTTGCACTTTTCTTTTGTTTTGTAGAAAGTGCACAACGCATGCAGCTAACGTGGGGGTGAGTGGCTGGCTCTGCCAGCTGCTCGCCTGCGCCTAATTGAAGCAACTGGCAACCAGAGACTGGCAAACTGGCAACTGGCAACTGGCAACAGTCTGGCGAACCAGTCAAGCAAACATACCAGCCTGACAGCTGACGTCGCGACGACGCTGCTCGTGAGAAATGAAATCAATTGAGCTGCCATCGTCTTGGGTCTGGCGTTGCTTTTGGCTCTTAAACGAACTGGCTGCGAGTGTGCAAGCTGGTGTGGCATAATTAATCAGTGCAGCAGCATTTGAAAGTCAAAGTTGGGCGGTCAACGATTGAGTTGGCATTGCCGTTGCTAACACGCCCAGGACTGAGACTTGACATTTAATTGGCATTAATTACCTGGTTGTGTCTGCGTGTGTGTGTGTGTGTGTGTGTGTGTGTACTTTGCGACCAATCGACTGCCAGCCAGCCACAACTTTCACTATCGCCTACGCCAAAAATGGCGAGTGCACAGTGAGAGTGAGATGCAGTGAAATTTCAATTGACAATTTCAATTAAGGCAGCAGTAGCGATATGGTGGCGGCTGGCTTATCTATCTATGCATCGCTATCTCTAACGGCCTCTGAAAAACCCCAACCATTATCATCTTGACAGCGTGCTGTCGCAACTGTTGCATTGGGCGCGCGCGTTTTTCAGGCGCTTTTTCGCACGCACTGCAAAACGCATTGCTGCCTGGTTTTTGTTATTGTTTTTGTTTTTCGTAATACATTATGTGCAATTTGCTTTAATGCACTTTTAATGCAGACAACGACAACAACAACCACAACAGACAGACAGACAGACACACAGTCAGACAGGGGGAACTGCTGTCTGTTTATGGCACAAAATGTGAGTGACATTTTTCTTCATTAAATTCAACACATTGTCAACAGCTTTTGTTTAGCAGATGCTGCTGAGGACAGCCTCCCCTCTCTCTCTCTCCCTCTCTCTCTCTTTCCGCAATGCAAATGCAATTTTTCAGTTTGTCAATCAAGTGTGTGCTGCCCAAGTGGAATTATAAAGACCCTGTGGCATGTCTGACTGGCATCAAGTCATTTAAATGGCCAGCACTTTAGTATTTAGCACCTAATCATTTGCTGCACACTAAAACCCAACAGCGGCATTAATTAATAGTCAGTTCTGCTCCATGAATGCTGCCACAAATTGGTTCTAGTCGCTGGCAGCAAAATGTTGCTACTGTTTGCTGTTTAATGCCACACACAAAAAATACCAAATGTTGGGCGTAGCATATTTTGTTTTTGTGTCTTGAAAAAAACTCAAAATACATTTTCACTACAACAACAAAAGACAAAACTCTTGTTGGGCATAACACCAAAAGAAGAAGAAGAAAAAAACAAAAACCAAATCGGATAACGAGATAAATTTGTCTTGCTTTGTTTTGCTTGGAGTGTAATTTTGTTAGAAATGGAAAGTTTTATTGTTGTCGTCTTTAATTTCAAAGCAAATCTCTCAGACTAAACGTTTCAATGCAGCTGCCATTTGTTGTTGCTTTGTCTTTATTGTTGTTTCTTTTCTAACTGAAAATCTATTCAATTGTCTCCCCAGTGTTAAGTGTTTATTTGTGTTCACATTTATGAAACGAGTGGGAAGGGGGCAAAGGAATTTCCAGAAATAATATTAAAATTATAATAAAACTGAAGGCGTAAATTGCTTTAAAATATTTGTATTTATTTTTTTTTGTAGGTGGCACTTCTCTCGTTAAAAATTTAAGCTTTAACTTCTTAACACTGCAAGCAAGTCGGTTCCCAGCATGGCAACAGCTCAAAACAGATGGGAAACATTACGGAACGGCTGAAAAAGATTACTTTGTTTCCATGTTCCAGATCGTTTTATGGCATATTTATAGTTTGTATTATTAAATCGTTTTTGAAAATAGTTAACAGTCTAAGATTAGTTATTATAAATGGGTTTCCAAGAAACAAACTATACAAAATTGAGCTCTATTGCGAAAGTTTGCAAAGGCGCACAAATGGATTTTGCTTTGCTTTGCCTTGGGTCCCTTGAGTTCATTGTTTGTCAGCTAATGCGCTCCGCACATTGCTTAATGTGGGGCCAATTATGGCATTTAATTAAATATGCTGCTAACGATATTTCAGCAGCTGCAAGGCATCGCCAATAGCCAAGTTTGTATTTGCAGTCTTTGCATGCTATTTGCAGTCGATGGCAATTACAATAGTGGTTGTAGTTAGTTGCCAATGCTTCCCGGTCTTGCGACATGGGGGCCTGGGAGCCAACCGAGCTGCTCCCTCCCCCTCCCCCCACCCAATCCACCACTCCCCTTTCACTTCTCACCTGCCAAAGCCAACACATTGTTAGCGGCAGTCGCCTCGAATTACAAGTGTTTTACATGCCAGCGTCTGGCAGGTCTTCAATTGCAACCGAAGTTGCAGTTGCAATTGCAGTTTGCAGTTTGCAGTTTGCCTTCAATTACGTACGTACATACATATGTATGTATGTATGTATGTATGTACATTTGCACTTTGTGGCAAATTATAGAGAAGTGTGGGTGCTGCAGGCGGGGCCAAGCAGCCGACTTGCATGCGGTTACGCATTTTTGCATTCTGTGTGAAATTCGTTGGGAAAATGGCACAATCATGGATAGTGTAAACAGTTATCATACCTGCTTGAGCTGTGTTCCTGGCACGTTTTGCTGCTCGCTTAGCGTTGATTGTTTGCCTGCAAAATATGAAGCAACGCATAATAAACATTAATTTCGATGTTGTCAAAAACAATTTCAAACAAAAAACAAGTAAGAGTGCTCTAGTTGGGTGTGCCCGACTAGGAGATACCCTGAACATGCAATTGGCAATAAAATGTGGGATCAAACCCAATTGCAAGGTTATAACTTAAAAATTGCGGCAGACTGGGGGGTGGTATCCAAAAAGTGAAATATTTGTTACATGGGTATGCTATTTGAGATTATACATGCCAAATTTGGGGCCTATAGCTCTTATAGCTTTTAAGTTATGGCCCAAAAACGACCAAAAACGTCTGAAATCGAAATATATCGATAACTTTTGAACGGGTCGAGTTATCGATAAAATAAAATAAGCTTGATCTGTCCCGGCACTACGAGAACTTATATTCCCATCGCTGATATCTGCGTGTTCATACAGACAGACAGACAGACGGACATGACTAAATCGACTCGACTGTTGATGCCGATCAAGAATATATATACTTTATATGGTCGGAGATGCTTCCTTATGCCAGCTACATATTTTTGCACAAACCATTATACCCTTTTTACCCATTTTTAATGGGCTCAGGGTATACGAAAAACTACAGCCACAATTACAGTACAGAGTTCAATGGCCGGCGGGCGCATGCAGTTTTTTATTCGAATTGAAATCGAATTACCAAATGTTAAAGCCCAGCGACCCACCGCCCGACCGCCCGCTACATTGTGGCGCCAAGGCTGACAGTCTGACAGCCAGCGGCGGCCAAATGGCTGGCCTGGCCAGATTCAAGCAATGACCCGAATTCGATGCACGTTGCACTCGTATTTCAAGTCTCCCTTTGGCAATACCCGTCCTGCCATTGCTTTTCGCTCTGGGCCTGAGCCAAGTCAGTCCGAGCCGAGCCAAGCCGGCAACTTATGGCAATACACACATATATTTATATATATATATATATATATACATTTGTGTGCACAAGTCTTGGCATTTGGGGGCATTTAATCGACACCAAAGTTTCGGTGTCGTCGTCGCCGCCGCAAGTTGTAATCGAGCCCCAGCAGCGAGTGGCAAATTTGTTTTTTAATAGTCACTCTCTCGAGCTGTTGACCAAGTTGCAGCCAGTTTGTGCACTTGGCTTTTTGCGCCTTTCAATGAGCACACAGCAACAAAAACTATAGAAGCTTTTATCAAGGTTAACATGCCAACTTGCCAAGTGGCGCAAGTGGTTTGCTTTTACCACTCACTTGTTCTTATGACCCGTCGAACCGACTGCCCCTTCAAATAGCTTATATCAACCTAATTTGTGTTGGTTTTTTTTCTTTCCAACAATTAATTGCCCGAGTTTGTATAAAACCAACGTGCAACTCCACAAATTTGCATAATATTCTAAGAGCAAAATTCAATTTATATGACAAGTTTTTTATGCAGTTGCAAAGGTGTAGTTTGGTAATTTAGGGGAGGAGCGAAACAATTTGTCATAATATATGCAAGAATTCTAATTGCTTAGCGACTTTGTTTGTCGCCTACAAGGCCGCGAGAGAGTAATAATGAGATCAATACGTTCTTGGGCTCTTTAGAATCATAGAAACACAAGGTTCAATACGGCTCCTAAAGTTGATTTAGAATATAGCATATATTTAGGATTCTAAATGTAATTTTATTTCGGAAATCCATTTATCTGTATAGCATATTCAAAATAATATTTCTAATTCGCTTTGTTACACTTTAGATGATTTGGGAAAATGCAAATGTTTAATTTGTAAAGAATATGTATATTGTAAGTAATTTAAAATATCAATTCTAATTTCTGGATAATTCTGCAAGCTCATTTTTAATAGAACCACAACATATTATATCTATTTAATACCCATGACTACAACTGCTTAATTACAATTCGTATCAATAATTTTATAGTTTGTGTAATCTGATCATAGGGAACTACGGGAATACCTATAACACCCCATGTGACCCCCCATTTAGACTACGCCAGTGCTAAAGCACACCCATCCAGGGTTAAATGCACTTACAGTTTCATGTAGTGCAGTGTAGTGGGGCTTTTTAATTAACTCTAGTTGCCAGCAGCATGCAATGCGCAGTCAGAAATCGCAGATAAACAGATGAAGGGGGGATCGGGTGGCTTGTGCTGTGTGGTTTGTTCGCTGGTGCTGCTAACGGCTGTTTAATTAACAGGCATTTCATTTAGCACTTGATCCATTGCTGGATTTGATCATTAGCATAGAGAATGACGGCAAGGCGAGTGGGTTGGCACTTAAGCGTGCCGAGACAAGGTATGAACTGGTATCAGACTAAGATTCCGAATCCGATTCAGAGTCGGCATCGAAATCAGTCATATGTGATTAATTGTTTGGCATTTTCTATGGCTCTCGTGTACAGTTAATGGCCCTGGGCCTTATAATAGGCACACATTGAGATTGCTACGCTTACTGTATTGCTGTATGTCAGTTGAGGCACTGAAATGTTGGCAAGAATTTGGTTCTGCATTGGGGCTAGCTAAATATGTGTGTTGGACCACCACCAAATGGTGATTTCAATCTATAGCAACAGCCAAAACAGCTCCAAATTGTTTGCGTCGCATGTTCCGGAAGTCTCTTTTGTGGATTCAACAGAATTTCAACAGCTCCGCATGAAGTACGTGAACCACTGTCTAAGCCCGAGTTTAAGATACAGCCCACTCTGGTTTCGTATAGGGGGGGGAGGTTGATAATAAAGCAAACACTGAAGGTCATTACCGGAAAAACGGGTTTTGTGTTGTTGTCTGCAGCAACAAAGTGAGTAAGCATTTAGCATTAAAATACCGTTGAGATTATGGCACTGAATATGCATGGGCGTTCGCCTTAATAGCCAACGCTAAATACCGCAAGTTGGCTCTTACAATTTACCAGTTATCAGTTGCTAGTTGTAGTTCCAGTTGCCCCGTTGATTCGTTACAAACTGGCTGGTGGCAGCAGCAGCAGCAGCAGCAGCAACCGCAACTGCATCTACATAAATTATGCACCCAGAGAGACATTTGCAAATTGTCATTCGTCGGAAGACGTAGACAACAACGATGATGATGAAGATGAAGACGAAGATGATGATGGAGATGCGGATGACACGTCAATTGAAGACGGGCTTGTAGCCCAAGCCAGGGCAACGCCTTCTTGCTATTTCTTGTTGTTTCTGATGTTGTTCTTGTTGCCGCTGTTGCTGTTGCATTCAACTGCATTTTATGAAAGGTCAACGCCGGTGGATTGCATGAAATAGTTGTATGGCAGCTATAAGATATAGTGGTCCGATCCGGCTGGTTCCGACCAATGAGCTGTACATTTGAATAATAAGTGTCTGTGCAAAGTTTCATCGCGATAGCTCAAAAACTGAGGGACTTGTTTGCATACATACAGACAGACAGACGGACATGGCTAGATCAATTTGTTTTGTCATTCTAATCATACTGGCATTAACTTTTGGGGGTCTTCGACGCTTCCTTCTATGCGTTACAAACCTCAGCAGAAACTTAATATAATATTTTCTTCGAAAAGAGTAGAATTACGAATCATGCGACAGTCAGGCAACCTCAACCTCAACCCTTATACAAATACACATTAATGTGTATTAATGACATATAATATATACTTAATGGATGCTCAAATCAAAAGATAATATCCAAGTCTACTCAGCAGCTAATGTGATTTGAAGCGTTGCGTCACAGCTAACAAAAATATTCTTTTGAAATGCTTGCTCTGATGTATGACTGTAAATCCGTTCGCATCCAAAACCTGAGTTGACTTTCCAAAAGCATTCTTGAAATTCTAGCGGCCCACAAAGCCAACATATTTTAACATATTTTTTGGTTTTGAGCTAAACAAATGCGTTAAAGCTCCTTCGAAATGTAACTGTAAGTGTCATCAATGGACTGGTAGCTGCTGATAAACCGGTTAAGCACTTCTAATGCGTACATTGTGGACACAACACACAAGAAATCTGTGCGTTTTTTATGATCGCTGCTTTATGCGCAGTCAATGACACAATCCCCCAAAACCCAAATGACTATGATGCTGGGCTGCTGGCTGTTGGCTGTTGACTGTTTGACGATGCCGTTCTTTTCTAACCGTTAACTGGCCAATGCAACACCATTGGAAATGCAGACAGCCGAGAGTCTTTGGCCACGTTGCACAGACTGCAACTTTCTACAAAAACAAAAACAAGTTGAGTGGCATCATTTGCTTTTTGCAGCATGACTACGCCCAGGCCTGCAAAGTCCCAGTCCAAGTCGGAGTCGGAGTCGCAGTCGTAGTCGAAGTCTGAGTGCGAGTCGCCCCACAATTGAATGCTTCAATGGAGCAGAAAACGCTTGGTAGCAAAAACCGTCGCTGCAACTTACAACTTGCAACTTGCAACTTGCAACTTGCCCCTCGCTCGTGCTCTCGTCGCGTATGTCACTCGCTGTTGACTTGCTGCAAATGTCACTGCGAATGAAGCTCAGCTCCGATACTGGGGGCATGGCCATTTACATTTGCATTTGCATTTGCATTTGCATTTCCACTTGAGCGCAACGCAACGCATGTTAATTTATGCATTAATTTCGGCTGATAAGCGACAAGAGCGTCAAGAGTCGCAACTTAATTGTGCGCATAGTTGAAGCAAATTGCTATTTAGCCAGACAATTAATTTGTCAAAAAAAAAATGCTGGCCAGTTTTGGAGGCTGTGTGATCAGTGGCGTTGCCTCCGGCCAGACTTTGGACTCGTTGTCCGTTGGCAGTTGGCAGTTGGCAGGTGTTGCAACTTTCACCTTGACCGGCTGCCAAATTGAAGTCAAGCGTCTGCTGCAATGCTCTATGCCAAAATACCATATAATCACTAAGCAAAATCTGACGCATTTAATTAGATAACAACGCTGAGTCGAGAAACTCTGGCTTGGGATGTGCTCACATCTGTTGTGGGCCAAAACAAAGAACTTCCCTTCACAAATGCGAGTCATTTGCTCATTTGCATTTCAAAGCTGGCCAAATTGAACAAAGACAACTGCGAAAGGCATTGAAGAACTCAGCATTTTGGTAGCTAATTAGCGGTTAGGCGTTATGAGCATGATAAATATCCAAGAAATAGTAGCCATAGAAATACAAATACGAAAGGTGGCCACAGCATGAAAGCCAGAAATGTAGTCGGCTATTTTGGCGCTATACAAACACATATTATTGATCGAAAGTTGAACGAACTGTGGCGAGATTGTAAATTGGTAGCCGTGTAGCAAATAATTGTGAGCTCTTACACAAATAGAGCCACACACACAAAGGCAAACCTTATGCGCAGAGATCTCCATGCCATAACCAATTAATTAGAAGAACATAGAAATTCGTAAGTTATCTGTACCGACGCTAACATACCCTAGAACTATAACAAGCACTGTTTAGGAAAATTTGATAAAAAGTTTAACTATTAATAATAAATAAAGCTTCTTTACGGAAACTAAATATTTATATCTTTCTATTGTAAATGTTATTGAAATAATGTCTGCTTTATTTCCTTCGTATCTCTTGTATACAAGTAAAGTATTAGTTTAGATTAGAACAAGTAAGAGTGCTCTAGTCGGGAGTGCCCGACTACGAGATACCCTGAACCCAGTCCTTACAATCATTCATACTAATTTAAACACACACATGCTGCAGTACAAGCAGTGCAAGCGGTGCAAGCGGTTTAAGCAGTTAGCTTGCTTTTTCGCTGAGCCCCACACAATGGAAAGTTAAATCTTAAATAACTTCTATGTTTATTGTCCGATCTTATTAAAATTTTTGGGGCAAACAATTGTCAATAATATGTGTGACCAAACCAAATTTCAAGGTCGTACCTTCAAAAATGCGTTTTTTGAACTTTTGGGGGGTTTGGAGGGTGGTATCCAAAAAGTGAATTATTTGTTACATGTGTATGCTATTCGAGATTATACATGCCAAATTTGGGGCCTCTAGCTTTTATAACTTTGAAGTTATGTCCCAAAAACGCAAGTCTGAAATCAAAATTTATCGATAACTTTTAAACGGTACGAGTTATCGATAAAATTAAATAAACTTGATCTGTCCCGGGATTAGGAGAACTTATGTTCCAAATATGAAGTCTCTAGCTCTTGTAGTCTCTGATATCCGCGTGTTCATACAGACAGACGGACGGACGGACGGACGGACGGACGGACGGACGGACGGACGGACAGACAGACAGACGGACATGGCTAGATCGACTCGGCTGTTGATACTGATCAATATATATATACTTTATATGGTCGGAGATGCTTCCTTATGCCTGTTACATACTTTTGCACAACTTCATTATACCCTTTTTACCCATTTTTAATGGGTTCAGGGTATAAACAAGTAAGAGTGCTCTAGTCGGGACTGCCCGACTAGGAGATACCCTGAACCCAGTTCTGACATCCATTCATACTTGCCCAATAGTGTGCATACATACAAACACACACATACTGCAAGCAGTGCCTGCGGTTTAAGCAGTTATCTTGCTTTTTCACTGAGCCCCACACAATGGAAAGTAAAATCTTAAATAACTTCTGTGTTTATTGTCCGATCTTTTTAAAATTTGTAGGACATAACATTGGCTATAAAATGTGTGACCAAACCAAATTGCAAGGTCATACCTTCAAAAATGAGTTTTTTGAATTTTGGGGGGGATTGGGGGTGGTATCCAAAAAGTGAAAAATTTGTTACATGTGTATGCTATTCGAGATTATACATGCCAAATTAGGGGCCTCTAGCTCTTATAACTTGTAAGTTATAGTTAAAAAACGCTAGTCTGAAATCTAAATTTATCGATAACTTTTGAATGGGTCGAGTTATCGATAAAATGAAATAAACTTGATCTGTCCCGGCACTACGAGAACTTATATTCCAAATATGAAGTCTCTAGCTCTTGTAGTCTCTGATATCCGCGTGTTCATACAGACAGACGGACGGACGGACGGACGGACGGACGGACGGACGGACGGACGGACGGACGGACGGACGGACGGACGGACGGACGGACGGACAGACAGACGGAACGGACATGGCTAAATCGACTTGGCTGTTGATACTGATCAAGAATATATATACTTTATATGGTCGGAGATGCTTCCTTATGCCTGTTACATACTTTTGCACAAAACCATAATACCCTTTTTACCCATTTTTAATGGGTTCAGGGTATAAAAAAGTGTTTTTACTCTATTTCAGAAAAAACAATCGGTTAGCAGGTAAAAATAATTACATTCAATAACCTTTAACAATTTGGAGTTAGAGTTGGGACTGTTTCCATTGCAACCAGATATTAAATACAAATAAATGTTTGTTGCAATTTAATTTTGTAATTCAAGAAAATACTATTAATTTATCGAGGTCTTAGCTGCAACATAGTATAATCGTACTTTGGAAGGAGATCTGAGATACATTGCGAATGCAAAAAGAGACTACATTGTCGTTGCTTGATTTATGATTTGCCCTAGGTTTTTATCTAGCTGCACATGCATTATAGATACTCATTAATGTGGCCAGTAAGGTCAACCAAGTTAATGTATCTCTATGCCAAATCTCTTTTCTACACCATAACGTTATAATATCTTTGACTGACACTTTACAATAGTGTAAACTAACGTTTTCTATAACTAAACATCTATTTAAATACCACTATGAGTAACAGGTAACAAATAGTGCAGCAATGCTGTAAAAAACTATAGAAAAACGAGATGCTATAAAGACAAACAGCTACAAAGGAGATGTACGTATAATTGTGACGCTCACTGTGCGTGGCAATGGCATAGTTAGCATAGGTTAAAAATATGCAGATAACTTGAGCCAGATACAAGCTAGAGGCAGAGGCTGGCTACCCCTTCAGCGAACTCCAACTTAATTACGCCCATGCACTTAAAAAAAAAAAGCAAAAGTAGCGGTATGTTTCAGTTTCATTGGCACCCAAGCATGACGTGTGGAATGGGGGTCGAACGGGATGGGGCCCAGCTGTCAGAGGTGTGTACGAAAAGCTTGGGCTTAGGTTTGGTCTTGGGCCTCGCATTCGACTGATTCAAAATATCATACTTTAAAATAAATTTAATTAAAGTGCTAAGTTTGTGGTATATGTGGCATAAAAGTATGCTTCTCGCTTGCTGACACCGATAAATTGAGTTGTGTCTTTGTTGTTGCTGCAGCATTTAAAGCATATATCAAAATACGACGAAAACCGTTAGGCATATGCTACCCGAATAGTCTTCAGTATTCCCCCCTCGCCTAATTAAAGCGCCTTTGTTGCGTGAAAATCTTCATAGCCGCCTGCATGAAAATGCATTTTCATTTTCCAGCTGCATGCCAAAGAATGTGTGTGGTGAAACTTAAAGTGGGGGCAGGGGAAGTGCCCCCCACTCGACTGCATGTCAACTTCCTCATTTATTCACTTCCCAAAGAGCAGCTCGAGCCGCGAATGAACCATTTTTACATATATAATTAGACCAATATCATTATGTGCCCCATGTCGAGTATCTGATTCCGCAGATGTGCGTGCCACCGTGCACCCCTTGTGTCTATTATTAGTCAGTGCCCCCTCGCTGGCCACTCAGCTCCCTTAAGTATTCAGTTCCGCCTGCAGTTGCAGCTAGCGTGTTATTCTCGGATGCTGATTGAGTATCTGAAAGTGCAGTAGTTAGAATAACAGCAGCTAGGAGACAATTGCATAATCTGAGCAGTTGTCGCTCTCGCAATGCAACTACTAGAAGGAAAGTGATCTCACCTCGTCAGCAAAACGAGGCAATTTTTGAGACGGAAAGTTCACCTAATTGTAATTGACAGCATCCTGCGCAGGTTTTTACATAAGCAAAGCGAGTGACAATTAGGGAGATTAGCAGGAAGATAATGCATCGCAACAATTGTGTGCAATCAATTCAAGTAGTTGAATATTTAAAGAAATATTAAAAATATTTAAAAAATAAAGGTTATCTTCTTGCCTTTCTCACAGCTTTTAGTACACAATTATGTTTTTATTTCTTAGCCAAAGGCTAGAAATTAGACTAGATCTTTCGATTAATAACGATCAAAATCAATCAAATGAAAACAATTTGAAGTTTGGCTTGAGATATCTTAGCCCAAAAGGTGATAATTGGAGCTTAATATGTTTTCAAACCGTCAGACGAAATTAATAAAAACTTAGAGGCTGCAGTTAAAAAAAACAAGTGGCGTGCCGAAGATTTTATACTCTTTTCGAACCTTTACGCAATTTTCACTCTTACAACTTCACCACTGAAATTTCATATGCTGTAAAGAATCGTTTTATCGCGTAGCATTTATTTTTTTTGTTCGTAGAACTGGTATCATATGAATTTAAATTTATATTTTGAAATAATAAGATATAGTGGTCCGATCGGGCCGGATCCGACCAATGTGATGTCTCTTTAAATAATAAGTCTCTGTGCAAAGTTTTATCGCGATTGCTCAAAAACTGAGGGACTAGTTTGCATACATACAGACAGACAGACGGACATGGCTAGATCAATTTGATTTGTCATTCTAAGCATACTGGCAGTAACTTTTGGGGGTCTCCGACGCTTCCTTCTATGCATTACGCACTTCAGCACAAAGTTATTATACTATTTTCTACGAAAAGTCTATTAAAACACAAACGAAATTGTGAAATAGTAGTAGTATAAGTAGTAGTAGTATGGTAGTTTAAGTAACAGTACCAAGTAACATCATTATACCATTGAATGTAGTATACGATCTTTGCTGCACTCACTCAGCTATAGCAAAATCATTTCGCATGCAATTTCTATTATTTGAATATGAAACTCTCCCGTTCAATTTCAAGCATGGGCTTTGAGTTCGAATTCGGATGACATAAGCAAGCGCAATGTTCATCAGCGTTCATTGCCATTGCTTTCGCTAACAGTGCATAGACTTTGCTGATATTGTTGTTGTTATTGTTGTTGTTGTTGTGGGGGCTCGCTTAACATTGGCCCCTCATGCGTTTAACATTGAATTAGGAGCGCCCACGTCTTCAGCTCCTCTCTGACCACCACGCATTCATCTGCGACCTTAGCCTTCGCAAAAGCAAATAGCAGCAAAATTTGAACAAATAACACAGAGCACATGCTAAAAGCGAGGCATTATCATAATATTATTATTGGATATTATCCCCAGAGGCAGCCAAGCGAAACCATTGGGCAATTGAGCTGCTATTTCTTTGGCTCACTCAAGTTTTACATATTTAAAGCATTTATGGTTGCTTTTCTGCTGCTCTTACAGTAGCGAGAAATATTTGATTATAGATTTTTATCTATGGTCAACCCCTGACCTCGTCGCGTTTCGAAATGTGCCGTTGGTCTTTTGCTTTTTGCAGCAGCCGGCAAACTTGTTGCTGTATTTTGTTTTCACTGCCCCTCTCGATATTTGCGTATTTACAGCGCTAGCTGTACAAACCGGTCAAAAGCGAGGCATAAAACATTTATGGCCGTATTGCTCAGCTTTGGAGCAGCAAAAAGCGCCGTTGTTCGGTTTCAGTAAAGGTTGTTTGGGATGAGGCCTTAAATGGTAAACACTGCTGCTCATCGGAAATATTTAGATGATGTATATACACGCAGAGATAAAGACGATCGGGAATTGGGAAAATCGTTATAGCCTGGGAAGTTTTTACATTTAGCTTACTCAAAACAAGTAAGAGTGTTCTAGTCGGGAGTGCCGATCGATATCGATAACTTTTGAACGGGATGATCGATAAAATGAAACAAACTTGATCGGAACTTAGCCCCTCATGAATATAAATATTCAATATATGAAGTCTCCAGCTCTTATACAGACGGACGGACAGACAGACAGACGACTCGGCTGTTGATATTGATCAAAAATCCACCATATGTCTGAAAGGCATCTAACTTTTCTAAGTGTAATATGATGTATGTATGTATGTAATGCCGATGCATACAAATTCCGCACATGACCTTTGCTAAAACCGAAGTCAAAGCCTTCCCCTTGAATGTGCATTGTTTATTTGCTTGCATGTCTGGCAAATATGAAAATATTTTGATTGTTTGGCCTTTGGCAGTGGGAACAGCTAACAGCCAACAGCTAACACCGATTTAGATACAAGGCACGCATGCAACGCTGGTGCATAAACATCGAATCAATCAAGCGACGCCACCGACGCCATTTTATGATGGCCCTGCGCATGCCCAGAGGCGCCAAGACTTGCAGACTTGCAGACTTGAATGTAGTTTGTTCTATAAGTGCATAATAGCCTGGTTGATAAGATCAGCCCCCCTCACTCCTGGCCTGGCCATTAGAGGGCAAACGCATTAAAGTGTAATAAACGCGGAAGGCGCAGGCATTACACAAATTGTTGTAATAAGTGTGTAGCGCACAGAGGCCGGCGCATCCCATAGATACAGATACAGATACAGATACAAATGCAGTCGCTGAGCTTGAGTTACTTACTCGCAGCAGCAATTGAAAACATTCAAGTGCTAGCTGATCTGCATAAGTGAACGCCACGTAACAGATACGCTGCGATGTATCTGTAACTATGTAATGTGCGAACCCAGATGTATCTGTAGCTGTAGCTGTATCTGTATCTGTAGCTGCAAGAACGCAGACGTCGATGGCCGTTACGGGGTCGTTCATCTTGGCAGCGTCTTGATGACTGACTGCCTGTAATGCGGAAAGCGCGTAGCACGCTAAATAAAAATGTTAAAAAAATAAACCAAACATTGCCAATGTGCAAGTATCTGCCAGATAGTTTTTGCGTTAGGCAGCTGCATTGCCAAGTCTCTCACACAAACAGCAGTCGTTGAATTTTTGGCGCTAAACGAGCGCTCAGCTTGGCATCATTTCGAGTATTCTGCAGTCAGTCAGTCAGTCAGTCTGTGTACTCTCATAATAATCATAACAATGAGCAGGAAGTGCGAGCAAAACGCCAAAATCGGCTTATTGTATTATATGAGTCAGTGTTATGTGTTATGTGACAGCGAGTCGAACAGTCGAAGTGACAACTCACTGGCTACATAGACCCAAAATTGATATTTAGCCGAGATGCTTGGGCTTTAATTAAAAAGCGAAAACTGTTACAAGGCATTTGTCGTCGACGCGTCGACTTAATTGCATAATTTGTCTGCATTTGGCTTTGTAGCGCAAACGTATCAGTTACAAATTACACTAATTGCAACAAATCAGTTGAAAATCAATTTTGTTACTTAATTGAATTATAAGGATTTTGGTGCTGTTGCCAATGCAAATGCAATTTGCTCATGAAATATTGTTAGCATGTACTATATTAATTGAATTCGCCATACAAGCGGAAGCTAATGCTCAAATTTATACATAATTTTCCATTATAAACATATTCGGATGAGATGAGGTTTTCTGGCTGCGGAAGTCGGCTCAAAATTGTTTACCAGTAGCAGTTGGCAGTTGGCAGTAGGCAGTAGACAGGCAAACGAGTTTTCAATATTTAATTGCACAAAATTGTAATTGTGCCTAATTGTTGCGCAAACAGGCCAGAAACATACATAGACTGTGACTCAAGTCGAGGAGATTTTTCATTTGGTTTGTTTTGTTCATAATTGGCTGTGGCAGCTTGTGAGAAAAACCAATACTCAATCTTAATCTTATGTGGGCATTCGATCATGGCGTTGGTCATGTCATGCAATCGTATAGCGTATATCGTATATCGTTTACGATATGTCAGCCTATGACTCAGCGGAAAGAGTTTGGATGATGGGGGTACGGTTGAGAGCGACAGCAGCTTAAAGTTTGTAAACAAGTTTGTAATAGCTATTCGTTTCTATTACAGTTTGCAAATTTTCACACTGTTGCAGTTGAGCTGATGCGTAATACTTATCGATTTGCATAATGAGAGGAAAGGTTAGTTGAAGCGCATGTTAAATATTTCAAGTTAAAGTCAAAGTCCATGTTATTTTTATTTCGTTTCCGTTGCTATGCAACTATATATATATATTCTCAGTTATGTTTCCTAAAATATTTGCTTTGAATTACTTCATTTTACTTTATATATTCTTTACTAATTGATCACAAACTGTGAAGCACTGAAAATTAAGTATTAGCTACATTAGTTTAATACTTGTTTGAATGCATTTGGAGTCAAGTGTGGGGCACGCCAATGCAACAAAGTTGCACAATCGTATGGCAAATGTTTGCCAGTGGCTAGTTTCAACTACTTCAGCTGGTACATAATAATAAGTAGCGCCCACACACACACAATGCACATTTAAAGCTGCAGTTGGAAACCACTTTCAAAATGTTTTCACTTGCCACTAACACACACACATACCCACACACAGGAGAGGCGCAACACACCTTAAAATTGGCCACCCAAAGACACAGCTGGAGTTTTGTTTTCAGTGCAAAACAACTTCAATTTGTCGATGCTCTTTAAGCTGTCGACGAGTGGAAAACAACTATAGTGAAATATTTAGAATTATCTCAGGCAAATTTCGAAAGTGGCGCCAAGGCTAGTGCAGCGTGCTGCACGTGCTGCACAAGCGGCATGAATCACGCGATCGATTCGAAAGGGGCCACTAAATCATGAGTGGAGCGACGCGACGTTCGATTTGCAGTTAAAAATTGCAGGCAATCTACCACTAAAATAAAACAACAAACAAGTAAGAGTGCTCTAGTCGGGAGTGCCCAACTAGGAGATACCCTGAACCCAGTCCTATATATATACTATCTATCTATCTACTATAATCTATCAGTGTGTATACATACATGTAATGGAAAGTAAAATCTTAAATAACTTCTGTGTTTATTGTCCGATCTTTCTGAAATTTGTAGGACAGCCTATTGGCTAAAAAATGTGTGACCAAACCAAATTGCAAGGTCATAACTTCAAAAGTGGAATATTTGTAATATGTGTAAGATATTCGAGATTATACATGCTCAATTTGAGGCCTCCAGCTCTTATAACTTTCAAGTTATGGCCAAAAAACACTGATCTGAAGTCCAAATTTATCGATAACTTTTGAACGGGACGAGTTATCAATAAAATGAAATAAACCTGTACTGTCCCGGGACTACGAGAACTTATATTCTAAATTTGAAGTCTCTAGCTCTTATAGTATCTGATATCTGCGTGTTCATACAGACAGACAGACGGACATGACTAAATCAACTCGGCTGTTGATACTGATCTAGAATATATATACTTTATATGGTCGGAGATGCTTCCTTATGCCTGTTACATACTTTTGCGCAAAACCATAATACCCTTTTTACCCATTTTTTAATGGGTTCAGGGTATAAAAAGCAATGGCGAAAGGAACGTGACTATGAAGGATTTACACATGGCTATAAATCGCATATAGCAAGGGGCATGCAACAACAACAGCAACAACAACAATAACAATAGCAAATGCCGGCAATCAGCGCTGTTTTTCTTATTGATTAGTCCATTTTATTTATGCTGTCCAGTCCAACTCCGAGTCCGAGCTGTACTGCGTCTTGTCTTTTGTCGGCTTGCAAAATCGTGGCTTGTAATTATTGGCCATTATTATTGGGTCTAAATGTGCGCGCCATTCACCAATAGCCGGAACTGTATCATCGACATCGCTGCTGGCCCGGTTGCTAAGAGCAACTAGGAAACCGGCAACCACCTTTGTTGTTCACGCTTCAATGAGTTAATAATCAATGCGGCTTTGTTGTTATTGTTATTGTTGTTGTTGTTGTTGTTTCGACAGTAATGCGAATGAAATTGCAACAAGTGCAAAAATGAATTCAATTAGAAACCGAACAGACCACAGCCCATTGCCAGTCAATTTAGCAATACCCTGGACACTAACCCTCGATGCAAATTACAGCTGTTTTGCTTCTTCTTTTTTTTGAACACTCAACTGTGCTTCCCATCCAAAAACAATCGAAGATCGTTAACTACCATTGCGAAAGAGATAGATATAGATGGTTGGACAGTGCTAAAGTCCAATAAAACCTGTTGGCGCATCTTGAGTCATCCAGATTGCGGCGAAAATTATAATGAGCAGCTGCTCAAGCGACTTGTCAACAAGTTTGGACGACAAACCCCGACCGCAATTCAAGGTTACGCGCATTAGTAAATAACTGGCCAAACAAATTTGGCACCGCTGAGTTGTCATATGTTTGGCTTGGCTTAAAGTGATTTGGCAATTAGCCAAAGCCACAAAAAGCCACATGAAACCCATCAAGTAAAAGTCCATAAATCAGGATTGCTCGGTTGTGAGATACCCTCTAGTAAGCTCTGGACTAGTAATTGCTCACAGCTCGAGAATTAGTAAGGCAGTAGGTATCTACGTATGTATATCGATATCTACATCGATAGATTTCTATCAATTTCTTAGATAGATAATGGAAATACTATATAATATACACAGCTCGAGATTTAGAAATGAAAAAGAAGTCTTAACATATAAGAAATACCAATAGATATCTACTAGATATCTAGATATCTACTACTGGTATTTTTGATATGTTTATATTTCTTTTTTATTGCATATGCATATCGCTATCGACATCGATATATTTCTAGCAATTTCTTGATATTGAGCCCGATTACACACTGTTGACTCACTAAATGGATACGGGGTATACAAATTGAAAGTGATTTCTTAGGGCCAGCCAAGCAAGACCATATCGATACAGCACATGCAGCTAACAGATTTGTATTTCTTTCAGTGCTGAAGTGCAGGCAGTAAACTTTACGTAAGCACCCAAATAGTGGTGCATGAAAGTGTTTCGCCATGGACTGAAGGCCCAAAATTGACAGCTCATTTAGTATATTTATGACAATTTGCCGTCAGTTGTCAGATGTGTCAAATGCGTATCTATCGACACAATTCGTTGACCCACATGTCGCTTGGTAGCCCATTTTACGGTGCAATTAAAGCGAGCCAAGATCTAGACGATTGAGGCCCGGAGGGAGCGATGTGTCTGAGATATCAGCTCAAATTGCCGTAGATCATCAGGCATTTCACTCTAAGCCGTTTACTGTTCTTTTTGATTGACATGCTAAGAAGCGATTGTATCTGCATTTGCAGCTGACTCTGAATCTGAATCTGTAAGCGTATCTGTATCCGTAAACGTATCTGTATCTGTATCTGTATCTGTATGCGTTGCCTCAACCTCATTCACAGTTGTGTGGCAGCTTTGTCTGGGTGGCTAGCCTTTCTCAATAGGCAGGCACTCATTGTGATGTCCGCATCTATGGCAGCAAATATGGCCGCGGCTTTTCTTCCGCTTTTAACGGTTCATAATTGAAATTATAATTCAATTTATGTTCGCTGCCTGCTTTGTTTGCAACACTTTGCTACACTTTTTCAATTATATTCAATGCACATTAGAAAATGTCTGGTCGGCTCGAAAGTGTTGCCAAGAGTGAAAGATGCAATCATAGAGCCAGCAGCAGATACATTTGTCTCTCTACCCGTACCTCAATATCTCCATCTCCATTTCTATCTCTATTTGTGTCTGTGTATCTGTATTTGAATCTGTATCTGTATCTGTATCTGCAGTTCACTGGCGTGTTTGCCTCAGCGCAAATAAATTCGATTTGATTGTGGGTTTTTTTTCTTCTTCTTGGTTTTGGCTTGTTTATTGTTTAATATTAAATTTCATGAGCTTACACTGACTGTGCACCACAAGTATCGTAAATAAAACGAAAAAAACGCAAAGAAAACAACTAAAATTAATTTTTTTTTACAATGCCGTCTCTTGCAATTAAGAACGCTTTCATTTTTCACTTTTCTTCTTATGCCCGTGCATTTTCTCATTCAAGCCGAAAAATGAAGAAAAAACAAGTGAAGGATTATCTTCGGCGTGCCGAAGATTAAATACTCTTTTCGAACCTTAAAGCAATTTTTACTATTTTTCCGTGACTGCTTATTTAATTCGCAGATATTAATGTCGCATACATATACCCCTACATATAAAATAAAATATATAAAGGTATTCATGTAAACAGGGACGTTTCACTATCCGTAGCTCGTGGACGCGTCCCTTAGCATTCATAAGTGCTACCGAATTGAACAATATACAAGTTTCAGTTTTTCCAAAAAGTGAAAACTACATTCATAATATACATACCAAATTTTGTGCCTGTTGCTCTTATACCTTTCAAGGCTGCTGTCGGAAATTGAATTGTCATAAAACTTAATCTGAACATACGAGAGCTTATATTCAGAATTTGAGATCCATATTTTTTTTCGCGTGGCATTGGTTTTGCCAATGAATTTAAATTTTTCTTTTGAATTATTCTATTAAAGCTACTTATGTATGAAAAAAAATTAGAAACAATTTAGGAAATTGAAAATAAATGAATTTGACTACAGCTATTATATATTTGAAAAGAAGAATAAGAAAAAATGAAAATAAATGACCAGTCGCCGCTGGTTTCGAACCTGGGACCTCTCGCTCACCAGTTCGCAACTTTACCCACTACGCCACAAGCCGTTTTGATGATCGCTGACAAAATCCCTTGAAGAGCAGACTGTCAAAAGCTTTCTTGTTTTGCTTTGTACTGCTTACACCAAGCAGTTTTAAGAATCGCTAACAAACTCGATTTATACTGAGCTTTTGTTTTTTCGCGTGGCATTGTTTTTGTTCTAAGCCATTGAAAGCAAATGAATTTGATTACAGTTATTATATATTTGAAAAGAAGAATAAGAAAAATGAAAATAAATGACCAGTCGCCGCTGGTTTCGAACCCGGGACCTCTCGCTCACCAGTTCGCAACTTTACCCACTACGCCACAAGCCGTTTTGATGATCGCTGACAAAATTGCTTGAAGAGGAGACTATCAAAAGCTTTCTTGCGCTTGACTTTGTTTGCTCAGACTATCAAAAGCTTTCTTGTGCTTGACTTTGTTTGCTCATATGCACCTGTTTTTTCAAAATATTTAATGACGCATATCTTCGCTGTTTATGACTCAATCGATTTGCGATTTTACCCATTGATGAGTTATAAGGATGTTCAAGTGTACAAGGAAATTTAAGGCAATTGCTTTGAAAACATCGGATTTATGGCCAAAACCGACTTTGAGGTGTATGGCAGCTATAAGATATAGTGGTCCGATCCGGCCGGCTCCGACCAATGTGCTGTCCCCTTGAATAATAAGTGTCTGTGCAAAGTTGCATCGCGATAGCTCAAAAACTGAGGGACTAGTTTGCATACATACAGACAGACAGACCAGACAGACAGACAGACAGACAGACAGACAGACAGACAGACAGACAGACAGACAGACAGACAGACAGACGGACATGGCTAGATCAATTTGTTTTGTTTTTATAAGCATATTGGCAGTAACTTTTGGGGGTCTCAGACGCTTCCTTCTATGCATTACAAACTTCAGGACAAACTTAATATACTATTTTCTTCGAAAAGAGTATAAAACGAACTTTACTGAATATAATTGAATTAACATTAAAGCCACAAATACACATACACATTTGTGCACGCAGATCTTTAGTAATGCGATACATAAACAATACATGCAGACAATGTTATAATAGTATTGAAGACTAAATCTATTGGCGTGATATTTTCCATTTTACTTAAACTTGTATTGTACACTTACAATTGAACCAGCTTAAACATATTGCTTAACTTATTCATGAGACAGGCGACAACTCAAAAGTTGCTCTCTGCTCAACAATCTTCAAGTGTGCGAGTTGTTTTCAAAAATAGAACCGAAAATGCCGGCATTTTGGGGTCGAGCGAGTTTTGTTTTAAGTATTTTGATGTGGCGACTGTTGGGCGAACGAAGAGATCCAAATCAAGGCAATTGAGAATCTTTCCAACAGTCGCATTAGCGCTCAACTGATAAACTCCAAGACAATCGCAGCCATAACCATAATGGGGGTCAGCTTGCTGCTACTCACAAGAGTTTGCCTCAATTATTTACAATTTCATATTGATTTGTAGGGAGCGCCCTATTTTCTATTTGGGCTGTGAGGGGCACTTCAATTATCAGTCGACGCATAATTAAGTGCAGGGCCCCACTTTGACCTCCACGCAAATGCTGAGGCTTCAGCTGATGTAACAGACGCGACCAACGTGCTGCACGCGTTTCGCATGCGTTTAAAGTCGCTTGCGCAAGAGACGCGCGCAAGGTGCGGTTTTGAGTGGAAAGTGTCGCTCGGTTCGCATAAATTAAGTAATTTAATTTGATGACAGCACTTCAAAATCATGGATCAGCGATCATGTGGGTAGCAAATTGCTTTTACGTGCAATTGCTTAAACACATTGATAAACAGCTAACATTTTCCGCCAACACTTTCGGGCCATTTCTTTCTGGGCATTTCAATCGGGCGAATAGCTTAATGTATTTTGATAAATTTGTCGTCTTTCTTTTGCCTGCTTTTGGCAATTAATTGTTATGCGTTTTTAATGCCACTTTGTTATTTGTTATAATAAAAACGCCAAAGGTGTATCTTACATAAAGCATATACATATCTATATACATATATATATATATGTATATCTATTTACAAATGTCTATATCACATGTTTGCACTGCGCACTTAACAGTTTTGCTGCGTTTTTGGCATTTTTGCCTTTTGTTTGAATTTTATTTTAACGTTACTTTTGTTTTTGCCTTTGCTGAAATACAAAAAAAAAGAAAACTTTCTCCGCCGCTTGTCGTGCAAACTTGACGCACAAGAAAGAAACAAGAAAAATAAATAAATACAATAAAAAGGCAAAACAGAAGAAGATGAAAAAAAGAAATGTACAACAAGCAGATGATTTACAGCACAAATAATGAAATGGTCATTGTGGTCTTTGAGTTATTTGCCAAAGAGTCAGCGAGACACTATCAACAAAAACGAAAAAACATACATAAACCACAAGTGTGAGACAGGAAATTGAACTTTGCTAGAAAATAAAACAAAATAATTACTCGAACGATTTGACTCATCACATAAAAAAAAAAATAAAACAGCGATAAGGGGTGCTCCCACTGTGAACTAGCTAATCGCCTATCAATCACGTTTTCGCTCAATCAATGACCTAAACATATTGCACTGCTACTGTCCGAACAATCGCAGCTGATAAGAGAAAACGCTCGCGTTTTTAAACGCCCCAAAAAGAGACCACAAGTATTTTGTAAAGTCAGTTCATGACCACAGACAGGAATTGCAATTACGACAGTGTTTGAGAGGTATAAGATGTGCTCCGCTTATGTAAACAACAAACTAAGACAATGTAAATATTTGATAAACAATGAAAAGCCAACGCAACAAAAAGTGCGTGATTTGAAAATGTTTAAAGCAACACAGACAGACACACAGAGAAAAAAAAGTGAAAAGTTGTGGCGTTTTAATGTGCATAATTATTTTGAGCTTAGCTCACTTGAAATTGTGCTGCGTAACTCTTGGGCCACTGCCGGCTCCTCCACGCCCCCAAGACTTCCGCCCCCAGTAACCAGAGTTGGTTAAATTTGATTTGAAGAAGTTCGTGTCAGAATGCAGTTTTTCGTATCATCCACAGACTTATTGGTGTCTGTGTGTTTGTTTGCTATTATAAGTTGCCTTTGTTTCGACTTGAACAAAATCGTTAAGCAAACTTTTAATATATATCGCGAAAGAAATTTAAATGCAAATATGTACATATTTCTTTTTGTTTTTGCCAGCGAACAAGTTTTGTGAAAGCGTCTGCTACTTAAATACATGTTGAATATGTTGTTGTTGTTTGTTTGTTGTTGTGGTTGTTGTTAGCTCGCCAGCAAATAGTTAATACATGTGTGTATTAATGTTGTTATTGTGGCTGCCACAAATATGTATCATCGATGATGATCAAACCACTGATTGGCTGCGCCGCATCGAACTCTTTTAGGCTCAAGTTTGCAGTTGCAAAAGAAACACGTTTTTGTGCAAATTTTCTATTTTCTGCTTTGACATTTTCCACAGCTTGACGAGCCATTGACAGTTTCTTTTCAGACACACACACACACACAAAAACAAAGACACACACGTTCCGTTGAATGCCGCCGGCTTTCAATGGAATTGTTGCTTATGTTGTTGCTCCCGAAGCGATTGCCGTTTGTAATTTCATTCATTCATTCATAAGTGCAATATAGTTACGTGGGTTTTGCTTGCTAAGGTTAGTGAGCACAAGCGCTTATCATGCCACATGCTACATGCCACATGCCACATGCTGGGAGACCGCTGGTGGCAAAGGTCAAACATGTTAAAGACCCTCGCCACCCAGCAAGTGAGAGGATTTAAAAGCGTTGTAAGCATTGTTATTATAAGCGAAATTTAAATTTCTCTTTTATCATGATTTATTGGGTAAAATATTACTGAAAGAATCTATTGAAATTGTACAGAAATGGCAAACAAGTTTCTACGTTTCATCCAAAATTCTTTCAATAATCTTTGTGTTAAATCAATTAGGCTCTTAAAAGACAATTTAATTTATTGATGTAATGAAATTATTAAGTTTGCTCTTAAATTTTAAATTGGAAAATTAGAGAAAATGATAAATAATGATGGATTCGTAACTAAAACCCTAAAAAGCAACCATTATTAATCTTGAAATTTAACTACATTATAAATACATGCTATTGAAGCTTTTCTTATTCAAATTCTTTGTTCAATATGGGCACAAAATGTAATAAATAAAAAAACTATATATGTAGATATCAACATTTACATACATACAACATACTATATACTGATATAGATAATGCAATTTTTGCCCATTTCCGATGGCATATTTGAAATAATTTTTTGCTGTATGCGCATCGCTTACAACGCATTTGGGAAAGTTAAATTAAGTGCATGTTTTATTATAAAAATAAGTTCAACTTACCCGCTGGGTGTTTATGCAAACCGGCAGAAAAGTATTTAAAACAACAAAATAAACGAAAAGCGTAAAAGCAATCCAAAATTTCACTGCATCAGCGTTGGCTATGCAAAAATGTGCCAGTCTGGGCAATTATTATCCAAGTAATTCTAGACGTGTAGTGTACTTATTATTGTAGCGTAGTGTAGTATGTGTATGTGTTTTGCTTTTTTCTCTCTTTATGAAATGCGAAACCGGCAGCTGAAGCACGTTAAAGGTGTTAAAAATGTTGCTGCCAGCCGAGAAGTTTTCAGAACTTTTCAAAGACTTGAACTTTGTGCCAAAAGTTGGCCAACAAGTTACTGTTGTTGTTGTTGTTGTTTGTGGCTGTATTGAACGCGTTAGTTCGTTAACTCGTTTCCAAGCTGCATAAATGAATCCAAAGGCTCTGCTCGATCCCTGGCAATTGTTGTTGCTGTTGCTGCTGCAGATGCTGCTGCTGCTGCTGCTGCTTTCGATTGTTGTTGGTGTATTTAACACTGCGTGCTGCAGTTTCGTTGCTGTCGTTGCTGCTGCTGCGGTTTTAGGTAACTGGGGGGAGTTCCGGTATCGATATCGGTATCGTTTACAGTGCGTCTAGAGTCAGCTTTTTTACTTGCTAAAAACTGTTGTTATTGTTGTTGTTGCAGTAGCCGGTTTTTCGTTTACTTAGAATTCGTAGTGGACATAATGGGTGAATCAATACAAAAACAAAAAAACAATACGAAGTAAACAAATTCGTATGTATCACTTGCACATTCTTATTTTTGTTGTTGCAATCGAATGTTATTTGCTTGTTAATTGGTTTCGTTGTTGTTGTGTTGATTTTTCTCGATTTTGTTTGTTTTGTGGGTTTTTTGTCGTTTAGAAAGTGGGTTAAATTAAACGGCGCGTCTTTGCTACGCTTTATGCAAATTATTTCGATTATGCACGCACAGGTTTCGCGCTTGTTTGAACTTGTTAAATCTGTGATTTATTTCGATTTCTTGCAAATATCATCTTCATTCAACTTTGTAATCTTTCGTTGCTTTATCTCTCTCTCACTTCGTTCGCTCGTTCTAGTTCGCAACTAAGTTATGTACAACTTGATATTCCGCTTGAGACGTTTGCACTTCTTCTCGTTTCACTCGCAACTGAATGGAAATCAACCGATCAGCGTGACTGCGACCCGAGACACGAGACACGATCATCAAGCTGCAGAAGTGGCTTCGTGCACTCGTCTTGTTGTTGCTTGCGAACGCACAGGTGAGGCAAATAAATACGAAGCCGACTTCAACAACGAAACAGCAGCACAAAGCGCACGTCGTAGTAAGCTTGCAGCTTTTTAACGGTTTTCCTTTGTTACATGCATACGCTCTCCAAAGCGATTATCAAAGTTGTGCGCTCGCAACCTAAGAAAGCAACAAGAGACGGAGGAGAGCTGACAGTTCACCGTAGAGTGATCGTTGGTGCCTGCATTCAATTTCAGCCAGTGTGACCAAGTTCTGATAGCAAACGAATACCATACAATTTCAAAAAGAAAGAATACTTGCTCAAATTGTTATAACGGAATAAAGACAAAAATTTGCTATTTGTTATATTATTACGCAAAAATTAGCATATATTTGGAATATTCAATGTCAAATAAAATAAAATTTAAGCATGTAAGCTTTGCTTACTTATTTTGAAAACAGTCAAACTGGCGGGCCTACTGTTTTCTACTCTCCAACTTGTTGCTTGCTGGGTTTTTTCTAAGAGAAGTAGGACACACGTATTAATAATTTGTTGTTGTTAAAACAAATAAGAAATGGAAATAATAATAAATAATGTTTTGAAATGGCTGTTTACGTTTACTAATGTTGTCGACTGCATCGCTTTAAGAACGGAGAAAAATAATTTAACAGATCACTGTGAGTAACATAACCAATTTGAGTATAACAGCTCTATCACAGGGACAGTTTGTTGGTATTTTTCGGTATATTTTGTTAGGGAAACTTGTAAATTTTTTGTTTTAAGATTCGGCCACGCTGCTGCTGACGCGCAAATAAATATTGTAGAATATGAAATCTTTTATTTCACACAAGTTAAACAACTATTAAACTATTACCTGCATGTTAAACAAAGTATGTATATTGTAGCAAAGTTGGCGTTTCTCACATCTCTAAAATATAAGGCATATTAGCTCTTTTCATTTCATTTCGACAATTGATTGCATTAGGAAAATGACCGACATTAAAGAAATTGTTGTTGTTGTTAAATGGAGTGGCAAAGAGTTTCCAATTTGCGACCTCACCGACCAGGACACCGTGGAGGTGCTGCGGCACGAGATCTTTCGAAAAACACAAGTGCGACCGGAGCGTCAAAAGTTACTGAATCTGAAGCACAAAGGTAAATTGGAACCGCACAAAGGCAATCACGTTGCAAATAATTGATTTGATTTGCAGGCAAGCCCGCAGCGGATAATATAAAGCTATGTGCTCTGGAGCTGAAGACCAACTTCAAGCTGATGATGGTTGGCTCTACAGAGGCGGACATTGAGGACGCCTGCAGCCTGCCCGAAGACATTGGCGAGGTCATTGACGACTTCGACGATGCCGAGGAGCGGGAGGAGTCCGTGGAGAACTCCGCTGTCTACCTTGCCAAAGTGCAGCGTCGCGTGCGTGACTATAAAATCAATGAGTTGTCGCAGCCACGGGAGGGCAAAAACTTGCTGGTCCTGGACATAGATTACACACTATTCGATCATCGGTCGCCGGCTGAGCAGGGCACAGAATTGATGCGTCCCTTCCTGCACGAGTTTCTGACCTCGGCATATGAGAACTATGACATAGTCATTTGGTCGGCCACCAGCATGCGCTGGATTGAGGAGAAAATGCGCTTGCTGGGCGTCGCCAATAACGATAGCTACAAAATATTGTTCTACCTCGACTCGAATGCGATGATCTCGGTGTATGTGCCAGAGCGCGGAGTGGTGGATGTGAAGCCGCTGGGCGTCATCTGGGGCCTGTATAAGCAGTACAGCTCGAGGAACACCATCATGTTCGACGATATACGGCGCAATTTCATGATGAATCCCAAATCGGGTCTCAAGATACGTCCGTTTCGACAGGCCCATTTGAACCGGTCCAAGGACAAGGAGCTGCTGAAGCTGTCCACCTATCTGCGCCAGATTGCCTTGTACTGTAAGGATTTTAATTTGCTCAATCACCGCAAATGGGAGCACTATGAACCCAAAAAGAGCTCTTAAGGCTGCTTTGTTTACATTATAAGATTCCCTTAAATTTATTCCATTAAAATAATTTTTTAACGCGCATAAGTTAACTAGAGCGTATATCCGCCCTGATCCGCCCAATGTACGCGTCTAGCCTCCAGATACTCCTCGTGCAGCCGCCGTCGTTCATCCTCCAGCTTTGCCAGGCGGCGATAGCGCTGCAGCACCATGCCACAGCCAAAGAGCAGCGCCACCTGACAAATGAGCCACAGTATGAAGAGCGCGATCAGCAGGCTCTGGTTGATGCAGATGTTGTCCAGATGCAGCTGGTCATCAATGCCCGCTATGAGCAGAATCCCCCGCTCTCCATACAAGTAGCTATTGCTGTTCGTCTGATCCGGTCCGTGAACGCGCAGATTGTAGTTGAGCGGCAGTTCCACCTGGGCGCTTATGTTGGCCTGCGATGCAGTCGCATTCAACTGATCCGGCAGCACATCCATAACAGTGGATATGTATACTGGATTCTGTACCCGGAGCTGCTCCAACTGTCGTTCCGGCCGCTCCAGCTGTCGCTTGCGTCGCTGCCAGAGGCCAGTCGACAGGTTGACGCAATTGGTGGGTGCACATCGCTCCACGCAGAACCGTAGTTTAACATCGAAGCTAACGTTGGCAGTGCCGGAGAATTTGAAGGCATGGAAACGGGCGCGCAGCATGCTCCGGGAATGGGTGCGAACGCGTTCTAGCGCCGGAAACACGCTGGCATCTGTGGGACAGCCACGCTCGTCAATTAGCAGCACAACATTCTGATTATCCTGCGACTTGGCCACCAGCGAGGTGGCCCGGAAATCCGGTAACGGGGCCAGCTGCAGCTCCAGATGCTCACCCAGCTGATCTGTGCTGTATTCGGCCACGATTTGCAGCTCCAGATTCTGGCCAATCTGCACGTCGTTCGTTTCCTGCTGTTGCGAGAGATCGACTATTTGCAGAGTGATCTGCGGCTGCGGATGGGGTCCAGTGCTGCTGTTGTAGTGCACCACGCCCTCTTGCGGAAACATGCTGTGGGAGTTGGGTTGCGATTAGATTGGTACTAAAATATACTTTATTTCAGGCACTTACTGCTCAGCGTACTCCACAGAGGACTCCAACGCAATGGCACTGGGCACCTGCTCAGATGCAGCTGTATTGCTATCAAGCATCGCCGCTGTTGCGTTGTTGAGGATGCAGCCGACCTTGATCAGACGATCGCCCTGTGTCTGCACATTCGCATTGTTCTGTATGACTACCAGTGCGGATATGAAGGTTCTGCAAAAAGGTTCAGTTCAGATATGCTCATCCATAGTCAAAGTCAAGACCAACCTGTGGTACGCATGCGTCATCTCATAGGCACGCAGGATACCGCAGTGGTTCTCCTTGGCCTCGCTGCCGATCGCCAGGCGCAGCAGCAGGCTCTCATTGCCGGTGCCGCTTATCTGGCAGTCCTTCGAGTGCATGCTGGCGTACATCTTGCCGGTAAACGAGTCCTTGGGCTTATAGCGAACACTCATCTCATCGCGTGTGCAGAAAACCTGCACTGTGTAACAGGAAAGACAATCAACTTAGGCTTATATAGTGGGATATATATACAGTGGCTCACAGATTACTTCGTGCAGTCTTGATATAAAGATACACCAAAAGATGCACAGTCACTAAACGGTTAAATTTATTAAAGAAATTGATGTGCTGTCCTTGAATAATTATACCCTGAACCCATTAAAAATCGGTAAGAAGTATGTAACAGGCATAAGGAAGCATCTTAGACCATATAAAGTATGTATATTATTGATTAGTAGCAATGTCCGTCGGTCTATCCGTCCGTCTGTATGATCACGCAGATATCAGACTATATAAGTCGTATTTGGAATATAAGTTCTAATAGTCCCGGGACAGATCATCGAAAACTCGACCCATAACAAAAATGGAATAGCATACACATGAAACAAATACTTAACTTTTTGGATACCGTACCACATCCCCTTATATACCGTACCACTTCCCCTTATATACCGTACCCCATGACCTTGCAATTTGGTTTGAATGGGTGTTATAGTTAATTTTATGTCTTACAAATTTCACAAAGATCGGACAATGAACACAGAAGTTATTTAAGATTTACCTTTCCATAGAATGGGGCCTTGATAATTAGTTAGGCTGCTTAAACTGCTTGTACTGCTTGCAGTATGTGTGTGTTTGTATGGAAGTGCATTGATGGGTAAGTATGAATGGGACTGGGTTCAGGGTATCTTCAAGTCGGGCACTCCTGACTAGATCATTCTTAGTTGTTTTGTTTACATCTGCATGAAATAAGCTGTTAACCAATGTGTGTAATATTCTATTGATTAAAATTTAACGATATTCGAATTTCGAATGCAATTTACTTTAATTATATTCCTAACATTTCGAAACTAATTTTATGGCATAAGATTACTGTATCATTTATCTGCTATTTGAAAAATCGGTTTTGTCAGAATACATAGATCAAACCGAAAGAATTGAGTTTTGTTGAGTGGAAAAAAGTATTCTTTGATCAAACAGACTTGGGCTAGGGTATTTAAACTTCGATAGCCATACAAAATGGGAATTTTCTACTGTTTTACTACTCAGTAACTCACCATCGAGGCATTTGACGCGACGCATGTAAACAGAGTTGTCGCGCAGTTTGAGGCTGCGTGGTCCGAGGGAGACGATGTCCTCGGAGTGCAGCAAACACTCGGAGCGGGTGAGCTGGTTCAGGTAGTAGAAGGAGATGCCCTGGCAGTGGAACTTGGACTCGCGAGAACACATCGCCTGACACTGCAAGAGGGAAAGGTCATCAATCAATCAACGAATCGATTACAATCATAATGCGTGACTGTTCAAGCGGTTCGAGCGCTCCTAAAAGGGAACCGCACCTCTTTCTGGGTTAGGCCCAAATATTTGGCTTCCGCGTAGATGAAACTGCTGTTCGCATACAATTCGTACGAACAGTTGTCGTTCTCAATGGGCCGCTCATAGCACTGGTTCTCCATATACTCCTCGTCGTAGGGCGCCGCCCGGAACGCGTCCGGCTGTACAGATTTGTCCTTGTCGCTCAGCGTACAGCGCCCGAGTGTGGCATGGGTGCCCCGGGAGCGCTCCTCCTGTCGAAACCTGCTGGCGAAAGAAGGGAAGGCATTGAGACGCGATACAGGTGGTGTCCCGGTCGAGTCACAATTGTATCTCTCGATGATTTATGACTTCACTCGGTGACATCATAATCCAGTGAAAAGCTTTCGCATTAAATATGCACAACAAAGGCAATTAATTTAAGCAGCAAACTGTCAATTACCGCTCACGATTGTTCCGATACGACGGCGCAAACGAGGCGGACAGACACTCGAACTGCGTTTCGAAGAAACATCTCTCGGCGCACTCACGACGCGTGACCAGAGTGGAAATGGTCTTCTTGCCATGGTACACCAGACTGTTGCCCGGAATTTTGGTCAGCGCCCAAAGTCGGCCTTTGCACGCATCGGGCACTGCACAATTGATGAAAACAAGAACAACCAGAGTCAGCCAAGGTTGCGAAACGCCCTCATCCGGCAATAGAATACAGTCCAACTTCTCTAACCCGAACTGCTGCCATATGTCGAATTCTCTGTAACTCGAACCAAATTTGGCGGCAATAGCGCTTAGCATACATTTTCTATACAATTTTGTCTGCATAACTTGAACTTTCGGTTCTATAACTAGATCAACAGTTTGTGATGATTATTCTATAAGTCGAATTTTGAACTAAACCATTTTTGAATGAGTACAAAATATAAAAATAAAAAACAAAAACATAATACTCAAAGTACAGTTTAAATATAATTTGGTTAATCTATTTTGAAAAACTGGAAAAATATTCACTGAAAATTCAATTCTCGATCGGTGTTCTCAAACTCAAACTAAACTTTTTGCTGTGGCAGTGGGGTTTAGTTCGAGTTAGCGAAGTTCGACTGTAGTTAGTACAAACCGCGCAGACAGGTCTTCTCGTAGAAGATGGCCTCGGCATCGGCCACCAGGGGCAGTTCATCGACGATGGCCAGGTAGCGTGAGGTGCGCTCAAAGTAGGAGTAGCCATAGCACTCATTGGTGTCCAGTAGATGCACATAGGCAATGCAGTCCGGATCCTCGTCGCAGCTGCGCCAGCACAGCTGACTGGCCGGTTGCTCAGCGGCATCATCATCGTTATTATCGGAACGTAGTCCGTAGTTGCCGCTGCGTCGATCGCGATCTTTAAAATTGCTGGCAATCGGTGGCGCGTAAATCAAATTGCGTTCACTGAGGTAATCGAGTGGCGGTCGAAATCCGACAATTTTCTGCAATTGCATCTGATGCAGCGGACACTTGAGCAGCAGTGCATCTGTGGAAGTTGGAAATCAGCTTAGATTTGTTTCATTTGCGTGAAGGCTGCGAACATTCCACAAATTGTTAAGCACTTAACACCGGGCAACAATAGTATGGAATGTGTTTATTATCTGGGCAATATATGCATGTGATTGTGCATATCAGTTTCTCAGAGAGCGAGCGTGATATAGACACAAATTGTGCATGCTATATGATGTATTATTGATCAGTGATGCGAATAATTTGAGATATCCATGCATAACTCAGCAATTAGGCATGCATTTCAAATACTCTGAGAGAATCAGAGAGTAATTAAATCGGGTGTTTTTATTTACCAATATTAAGCAACTTTTCCTTGTTATACTAAGCAGCCATGGGAATTATTGAATGTTATTTCAATTAATCAATTAAGTCGTGAATTTCCCTGTCTAGCCTAAAGCTTATGTAAGCAGTTGAACAATAGTTAGTGCATTTAAAAGACTCATCTTCTGACTCGCTCTCAGACATAACTGGAATGCCGCATTCCTCTCCACACCACTTTACCCATCTTTCTAGCACTTTGTTGTAAATTGATCTGTGCTTTTTGTTGTTGTAATTTTTACTCAAATACAAGCCGCTTTTTGTGCTTGCTATGTAATGCAAATTTCAAGTGCAAAAATAACTTAATAGATACATTACGTCAGCAAAGGTAACGAACAAAATGAAGCAAGCGGAGATACCCTGCAAAAGCAACAGGTTTGTGGGGACAGTTGTAATATTAAAGATGCAATGCTTAATAAAATATTTATATTGAAATCATTGCTGCAATTAGTTATAATTTGATTTTCCGAGCATTTCAGCTGTTTGCCTGAAATCAAAAGTATCTTTTAGCTGGAACTTGAGTAGTTTGAATATTTTAAGTATGTATTTGCATGTCAAACTGCTGTTGTTGATCTCTTGTTGTATACATTTCGTTATATATCACTTAGCCCATTCCTTTGCGTACAGGGTATAGCTATTGCTTTCTAACGACTCTCAAATGTAAAAAAACACATATTTTTAGAAATACATATGCATTATACTAGCTATTGGCTTTAGAAACATAATCAAATTGTCGTGTTAGCATAGATATGCAAAATTTAGCTTACCGCATGTGTTTTGTTGCAGCGCAAATAATATTACTGCGAATAATAATAAATTGCTTGGCCAATGCGTTTTCCAATCGAAATTAGTCATGATTTTTGTTACTTTGCTGTTATTGCATTGCTAATGAATATTGATTAGCGATCACTTTGAATTGGAAATCGAATTGGATTTTGGGCCAGGACGATATGCCATCCGGCCTTTTTTGTTTATTGGCCCTGTCCTGTTTTTGCTGGTTATATTTGATACAATTGAACACTTTCTATTTTGAAAGCATGCACACACGAACGTGTCCGCAGGCCAGAATATTTTATCATTTGCATATGCAAATAGGCCGGGCGTCGAGCACTTCAACATGAAAAATGTCAATTAGGCCAATTAAAGTAAATACCGCATTGCACTAAAAACGTTGCTTCAATTATAGGGCAAAAAACACAACAATTTGTATCATGTTGTGTGGATTTTTATTTATTTCCCTTTTTTTTCGCCGCTAATTTATTATCGCACTTCCATTAACCAAATGCACTTTGCACGCGTTTTTAATCGCACGTCTAGCGAGCGCGACTTTCGGCTTCCAAATAGCAGAGGCTGCGGCTGAGACTGAGCTGAGCGCTTCCAAGCCAGGTAGGTAGATAGGTAGATACTCACACGGCATGGGTGTGTGCGTGAGTAAATGATACGAATGCTCCGATCGAGCGTCGACGTCGCGGCTAACCGAGCGTATGAGAAATTTCATGTCAACGTCAGCGTCGGCGTCGCTGCCGACTGCTGATTAGATCGCTGCTCTGCTGTATCTGTGTATGCACAGTGAGTCGAGTCGCAACCGAATTGCTCGCTGGCTCGCTTACAATGTGCAATAAACAAAACTATTTAACGCACACACGCCGTTGCGGGTGTGCGTATCTCGGGGTACAGGTAGAGTGCCCCAAGTATATGTAAAGTGTGTCTATGTTACATGTTTGTAGTACATACATACATACATACATACATACATATATCTATATCGCCATCGCATCTAGCCATGCATGTAGCTTACTTTCCGTGTATCTTTCGACTGTGTTTGCACAGTTTGCGTCCCAGCATCGTTGACATTGTTGTTGTTGTTGTAATTGCCTTTGTCTTGTTGTTGTATTCAATGGCACTTTTAACAGTTCAGTGGTTTTGCCGTTGACAACGATTGTTTGACTCTGTTCTTGTTGTTGTTGTCTGCTTGTCTGGTTGTCTGCTTGTCCAATGATAAATGGTTGCTTTACATTTGTATCTTCAATGTTGATTTGTATTGTTAGCGTTACAACTTTAATGCACTCATGTACAAACATGAATTCGTCGATGTATGCGCCGGCAAATTGGTTCTTTGGAAACTCTGTTACACACGACGTATACGCAATTTCAAAAACAATTTTTGCTGTCCAGTTTCTAATTAGCGTTGGCAGAGAGGGCGCCCTGTACATAACATAATTGCACTTACCATTTCGGGCCATGTCAGTGGCTTATGCGTAACCTTTTGTGGCTGGCACCTCGAATTTACTTATTGGCAAGTTGGTCAAGGTCGCCAACAACTGCGTAGACGCCCCCCAGATGTCTTGCTTCAGCGAAGATGTGCCCGTATAACGTACATAGGTAAGAAAGCCACTAGGGCTGACATTATTATATCTGTGTACATCGAATCGTGAGTAATGTGTACATACATACTTCGCATACGTACTGGATACGCAAACATGCAATTGCTCAATTTGGCATGAATAGAATGTGTGCAGAGTGAACACATCTACTGAAGTAGGCACATTGAGCCATTCAAAGCATTCGTAAGCTCAAATTAAATACATCTATTGAATTGCGTAGAAATTGACTGTTTATATAAGATAGACGAAGACAGAGTATTTCATTAAATTACTTTTAATGGCTAAGTTCATAATATTAGGAAAATCGAAATCATCATAATGGTTGCTAATACATTTATGTATGTTGGTTATGTTAGGTTGCTGTTTACTTAAAACAAGGATCTCGACTCGATTCCTTGCCTAAGATATTAATGTCCTTAGTGTTAGTAAGGTGGAGAACGTTCCAAGCGCTGGTTAGTTTAGGATATCAAAAGGTATACAAATAAAAACATATGTGTTATCCCGAAATTCGTCGGAATAATCTAAAGAGTAATATTAACTGTCTCTAGCATTTAAAACTATTTTACCAAGCTCGATTATTTCAATTTAAAAACTGTTAAAACTACCCGTGCCTGAACGGATGTTCAAGTCAAAGTTTTCAGACCAATTAATGCCCTCTTGGCTTAAAATTACAATATCTTATGGTTTCAAAGAGTTTTCAGATAAAACAACAAGAAACTATCCATTTCGCTTCATGATTGCTCAGAAAACTAACTGAAGTAGTTAATAGCACAGAGGCAAACGCTGCAAAATGTTGCATACTTTTATTTTACCACAGAGCAACGTTGCAATGCGCTGTTTACAGTTGCTTCCACACTCAATAAAAGGTAAAGTTGTCCTGGCAACTGTGGTTTGTTTGAACTATAGAATAACTTAATTGAGTTGGCTTTTGACCTCATTTAATACGGCAGCTGGCATTCGCTACCTTGGCTCCCGAGCACTTTGCATTTCGCTTTCGCTCGGTTTGTTTTGCTGTTGCGTATACGTAATAATTCATAAGGCGTGCACTCTGCACGCAAGGTCACCATAAATAATTATTGCATGCGACCAGCAACTTAAAAAACCATATACTTGTGCATGTAGTAGTCGATGCAGGTGGCCATAACTTCTTTAATCGTTGGCCCAAATGACGCCATGCAAATAGGGTCAGGCCAGCACATTTACTAACAAGCATGTGCATTAGCCAGAATGCAGAGCAGTTGCAGCTGCAGTGGCAACAACAACAACAACAACAACAATAGCAACATCAGCATCAACAACAATGTGGCACATAAAATATGTGACTTTAAAATTTGTATAGTGTTGTACGGTGGCAATAAAAACAAAAGGCCGCGGCCAGTTGCAAGTTTATTTCCAGCGACGCCCGCTCCAAAAAGTTTCGCATTTCACCTTGAACTATAAAAACAGTAGCGCACACGTGTGTGTGTGTGTGTAAGTGTGTGAGTGTGTCAGTTCCAAACAACAAGTGACACATGAATGACGTATAGAAACAAAACTTGCAAAACTGCACACAACCAAAATAATAAACAAATATGTAGGTGTGTGCTAAAGTGTATACATATGTGCTATGTATATGTATACGTATTTACGTAGTCTATACATATGTATACCATTAACCTAGTATATGTCGCACACATGGCAAAAGTTTGCCTAATTAAAAATGCCAAAAAGTCAGACAAAGGAGGCCGGGGGACGGCTCTAAGTGGGGTCAGACAGTAGCAACAATGAGGCACTGACACTCACAAGCTCACACACACAGATACAGACACTCACATGCCTGGGTGACATGTCAGACAGGGCAAACGTCAGTCAGTCAGTCAGTCAGTCAGGCGACGGGCAGACAGGAAGGAAGGGTGTGCGGATATAGCCAGGCCATAAAGCACCGTCTAAAGTTGCGCTTGAATGCCTCAACGAGGGAGCAGCAGAAACAGGCGGCAGTCTCAGCCAGGCGTGTTGCATGCAACTTGTCGCATTGTTTGAATCGCTGAATTATGCAAATCGTAGATACGCACCAGCTGGAGTCAGATGCTGTGTGTGGCAAACAACAAAGAGTCAAAAGTCTTTGGTCTTTAACACCACACAAAAATAATCAGACAACAGTCAGTTTGAGTGACTAAGTGACTGACTAAAAGTTGCCCATGTCCAAGCTGAGTGTGCGAGTGTGTGTGTGTGTGTGTGTGTGTATTTGACACTTTGCTTCATTCTCACTTGTCGCTTGTTGCTGCCAACTTCCGTTTTGTACAGCACGCCAAAGTTGCCGCCAGTTGCACCCTTGATAATACTAACAACAACAACAACAACAATACCGCCCTCTCTCAAGCAACAACTAGCGTGTGAACTTTCAATGAAACGAGGCGGCTCTATCGTTCCGCCTTCTCTGTCGCCCCTCGCAAACTAAAATTTATTTAAATCTGTGCCATAATTGTTTTGTACGCCTGTTGCTGCTGTTCGTTGTTGTTATTGCTGTTGTTTCTCCTGTTGTTTAGCTTCGTTTTTTCGCTGCTTGTGCGCGCATAAAATTAGCGCCGCAAATTTATTATCAGTTCTGCACATTGTTGGCCCGGAGACGGTTAGTTGGAAGTCCGTTTAAATGTCACAAGTTGGCGCAGTTTGTTTTGCAAGCAGTCCAATTCCAAGACTATTCGGTCTAACCAAGTTGAATAGAAATTTAATTTAAATTATTTGCATCGCTTTATAAATTCAGTCTTAAAAAACATTTAAGCAGTGATTTCAATTGTCACCGTAAAACCTGTGGATTTCAAAAGTGACAGTAAATAATTAGACTTACGCTCTTTCTATATATTTTAAGCTATAAATTTGTATAAAAAAATATATTCAGAAGTTATTTTGTAAGACATGACAATGTTGGCATGCTTAATAGCGCATTTTCCATTTCAATCTATTAAACAAATGCAAATCAATTAATCTTCAATTAGTTGTAAAAGCTTCCTGTCGCTCTTTTGACAGCTGAAAAAATAATCAGTTTTGATTTGAATTTCGAAGAAAATACTCAAATGTTTATTGAAATTGCATTAAATTATATTTATTGGTTTAATCGTTTTGTATATATAAATAAACAGACATATTTCATTAATATATGTATTAGTATGTAATTAAACAAAAACCTAAAGCGATTGAGTTTATTTTCTTTATTTAATTACTCTTGCGTTATTATTAAAAAAACAATCAAATTTCTTATGAAATTTATTCAAATGCATTAATACGTATATGTCTCTTTTATTGAATTAAACTTTTAAAAACATTGTCATACTATTGAATAAAAGTTTTTTATGTTAACGTTAAAAGCCAGAAAATAACAAATATGAGTTGATATTCAAAGGAAAATAAGTTTATTGATGTAAGTAATTTGAATGTGGAGTGCCAATCAGACATGGATGTTTATTATTGATTTGAATATACTTGACATTTGGCTCGCTACAATTAATGCAATTTGCTTAATACACAAGTACATAAATACATATATATAAAGACAATCGTGATCATATTATATAGTCAGTGTACACCACACTTCAATTTTTAAATGCAGCCAAACACAATTTCTTTTACTTTTATTTTTTTTCTCAAATGATTATATATACTTATATATAGATATATGCATGTACATACATACATATATCTTTCGTCTTTTTTTTTGGTAAACAAATTTTGCTATAATAAAAATTTATTTAATCCCAATTTTGGTTTGTCAGCGCAGTTTTATTTATTTATTTATTTTTTTATATATACTACTTTAATACGCTATATACTATTAATTTGCAAGCATTTTGTTTTGTACTGTAAAAAAACGATTGTTATTTTTGTAAAAAAGCAAATGTGAAAACAGAAAAACAGAAACAAAATGAATGCACTACGTAATGGATGCTGTGGAATGTGATTAAATTGAAGTTCATTTTCTGTTTGCCGTCACTTAATTAAGTATGTTGCTGTCACTTATAACTTACATACATTTTAAACATATTATTTATTTATTCATTTATATATTTGCATATACATATAAATGTATTTAAGTATATATATACTCGTATATATGCATAAGCATTGTTCTTACGTTTATATCGAATATTCGTTTAATATGCTTTATGTTGAATTTTTGTAGAATTTTGCGGTGTGCCTGGTTGCAAGTTAAATGTACTCAGTAAATTGTAATTGCAAATTCTTGTTCATTTCTCTCTTTAGCATTCCAATGGGCAAATGCAACATGCTGTTGACGGCGTTTTGAGATGTTTGAGTGTTTAGTGTTAGTGTTGTTAGAATAAAGCAAATGCTTTATGGCAGGTGCTAAATGGAAGTTGAACATTTCGCGAAGAGCTCGTTTCGGCTGCTATTATATCAAAGCAGTGCCTATATTTCATTTATACTAGGAATCTCTAAAGAATGCTGACATGTGACCAAGCTAGAGTTTGCTATACTCTTTCGTTTATATAAGCTCCACTCCACTCAGCTCTCAGCATAATTATGTTAGGCAGAACGCTAAGTAAGTCTAAATGAATGCGCGGTTATGCTTAGTACATATGTATGTATGTAAGTGTCTCTCACATCGAACTTGGGCATCTTCGTTAGTCCAATAATAATTTAGCTATGAAACATTTATCGATTTAGCTGCATGTCAAAAAAAGCGCACAGAATTAGTTTGCAATGTGCATTAAACTATTCTCATTTAAAAATTTCCAGTTCCGTTCATACTTATTTTCTTTTACTTATTTTTTTTCAAAACCTATCACATAAATGTATATGTTATTTTATGTTGGGCGGAATTCTTAGCGTGTGTGTTTTGGTTTTTGTTTTGTTGTTGTGATAGGACAGAAGAGCACAGAGGAAATGGCAATAAACATTTAAAATGTATACACTAATCTCTTTAAAAGCTAAAAGACGGAATCGCGTGCAATAACAGAAGCTATGGTATTAAATTACCGTTACTCAGACACAGCCGCATAACTTTGCCTAACTGAGTATAAACAAGTGTGGCTGTATTTGTGTGTTGTGTGTTGTGTGTGTGTGTGTGTGTGTGGGGTGGTAGGGTGGGGGGAGTATACGAAAAGTGTTTGCTGTGCCATTTTGTTAGATGTGTGTGTTTGTGGGTAAATAAACCCTGGGTAACCTTATATGTATAAGCTAATTTTAGCATCTCTTTAATACCAATTTTGCGTGCAATGCGCCCTGAACTATGCCACATATTTTCTCTATGTAAGCAAATCAAACGATGACAATTGAGTTTAGTTTTCCTTTTATTCTTTGTATTGTGTTGTATAATTTTTGTTGTTGCTTTATTTGCCTTTGTTTACTTCTAACATTTTTTGCGAGTGTTCATTTTGCTGCTAAGTATACGCTGCTATATGTAGTTGTATTTCTAGTCGAAAACTCTTACTGCACATTTATGTTTTGGTTTTGGGTATTGGGTTTTCGCATTTTGCTTTGCGTTAATTTTTTCTTTTGGTTTTTTCACGTTTTTTTCTCTTTTTTTTTTGGTTTGTTTGTAGTCATAATAATAATATTAATTTTTAACGCTTACGCAGTAATGCTCGCTGATTGGATTCGACGACTTGGGGCAGATTTTGCCCATGGTCATCAATACTACAAATAAGCCAGTAGGCTGCGTGGCCCTCGCGCTTAGAAGACCAGCATCTGATCGGCGCTGCCCTCCGCGCTATCCTCATCGTCGGCGCCCTCGTCCTCATCATCGGATGTTAGCGAGGCGGCATTATTTACCACGGACTCTGTGCAAAGTGGAATGTAAAATTAAATTCCAGCCTGCCAAATTGAATGCCCGACCATCCCCATGGTCTATAGAATAGAATTTGCTCATCAAATTTGCGACTGACTGGGTCAGTCCGCCTGCCAGCAGCAATAAGCGCAAACATAAATCCTAAATGAATATTTGAATGAGTTTCAGCAGATTTAGTATTAATATGCCTTGGCGTAGAGTGCATATTTAATCAGAATATACGCTGCTCGATGGACAGTGTTTAGTGCATATGCAGTAAGAAACTTGGCAGCTTGCTCAGCTTATGTGTTATGCCCGGCGTATACGTAATATTAATAGCATAACTTAATTATGAATAGCTGGATAATAACTGTAGGCTGTTGGCTGTAACTTCAAAATTAAGTCAAATTCTACCGCTCGAATGAGCAGTGGCAACCCTATAGACGGATTACGTATACGCAGCGTGGCTTGTGGCACGTTTCACAGACATTGGGCTAATATTATTAATGAAGGGCTTTAACTAACTGAAATAACTAAAGAGCTTAATGTGCACAGTTTTCATCTGCATCGCTGCTGATTTGTTTCCCCAATGTGTCACATACATATGTATAGTATGTACATATGTACATTGTATTTATGCCACAAGGAGTTGAGTGAGGTGCTCGTATTTTGAGGCCCATACTCACCGCAATTGGGCTTGCCACGTGTGCGAGTGTTAGCGAATTCCACTCCATGCTTGTCCACACACCAACAGACACCCACCGAGTTGTGGCATTGTGTGGGCTTGTAGAATCCTTGTACGTCGCAGTCTGGTGCGTAGGCGCCTAATTAGTTTATGCCGCCAAAGAGCGACAACGACAACGACAACAGCAAGAAAAAGAACAATAACAATGCGCAAAATTTAGTAAGTCTGCATTGCTTGCAGTCGCAAATGGGAAAGCAGCGAGAAGCGAAATTCTTTATATTTTATTTTATTATATATTTTTGTGTGTTTTTGTATTGTTTTGCTCTGTTTTGTTTTGCACTTTTTGGGTCGTGTAGCAAAAGAAAACGAAGCAACGTGGCGGAGAGAGAAAAAAAGGAAATTATGTAGTTAAAGTTTGTAATGGGCCAACAAAAACACTGGCACAAAACTTTTGTGTTGTTGTTAAGAGTGTTTAATTTGCTGGCTTAAAAGTTACGTTTGGCTAAAAGGTAGAAGGTAAACGAGAGCGGAAAAGCGAAAGCGCATAGAGAACTAGTGCAAAAAGGTGTCCTTACAAATTGATGTGGCTACTTATATATATATATATATATGTGTGTGTGTGTGTGTGTGTGTGTGTTCCAGGTTGCCCATATATAGTATGTGTATAAGTGTGTGAGTATATATTACATCCAGGCGCTTAATTATAGTTTGAAATGGGTTAAACGTAGCGTAAAGAGTGTACAAAAGCATAAACAAAACAAAGCGCAAACAGCGAGACAAAAGGGTGTTAGATAAAGAAAGAGAGAGTGATTGTGTGTAGTGTTAAAGGAAGAGTAAGAGATGGCCAGAAACGGAAAACTAAAAAAAAAACCAGATTACTCTTCTAGCTACCCGTCTTGTAGAATTGTGTTAAACAGTTGTTGTAGTTCTTGTGGTGGTGTTTTTGCGTTTTACAGGCGTTTCACAATCAAAAACAAGAAATAACACCTATTTTCGGATTGCCGAAGATTCAATACCGTTGCAGACATATCAATTTATTGGTCAATACCACACCATATAGTCAAAATGCTTTAAAGTATTTATTTCCCTAAGAATCTATTCCGTTTTGTAACTGCAATTTCTGATCAACATTTGTACATGCTAGCTATATTCTATATAGCAATTCGTGTAGGCTGAATTATTTGTGCCAGCTTTGAACTAGACGAACGGACCGCTTGCCAATCTTATACCCAATTCCAATAAACAGTTCTCATACTCTGCTCACGCAAGTTGCCTATATTTATATATTACATGTTGCCTCTGCAATGGTATATGAAGTGAACGCAAGAACTGAACACAACACACAACTCAATAGAGAATATATAGAGAGAACATATTAGTGTTATGTTAGCTAGAGAAATATCCACCTGTACCTATCTCACCTGCAAAGTCGCCGGCGATTCTTCGTCGCACCGCGGCACAAGGACGATCGGTCTTCTCAAAGCAGCGGCACCATTCGCGTGTGTTGATCGAGCTGTCCTGATCCAGATCGCAGGTGTCAATGAACGGCTTGATGCAGCGCTCGTTCTGATCGTGCTCCAGATCGTACATCTCCTGCAGCGACAGCAGCCCATCGTTGTTCAGATCCAGATGGCCGAACATCCACTTGGCCTCGGTCTTGCAGGCGGGTGGGAAGTGCGCCTTGGACTTTTGGTTATGCTGGCGACGCTTCTTGCTATCGGCCATGATCACGGAGAACCAGTCGAGCAGGCGATTGCCAATGGCCGTCAGTTGCTGTGGCTTGCACTCGGCCGACTTCGTTGGATAGCCTAGCAGTATAATAATAATAAATATGAAATCAATTTCGTTATTTCAAGCAGTTTGCCTACCACTTGGATTGTTTTTGTTATATTTCTGCGACTGCTTTTCGACCACTTCGTTCTCATTGTAGTTGCGCATCTTGTGCTTATCCTGTTCCTGGTTCTTGGCATCCTGTAACAGTCATAATTTATAGATGACAGATTAGGGCTATAGGGCTATAAATGCTTGTCGCAAAGTTTTTCAAGCCATTTAAAGATTTTCGTAAATATTAAAAAATAAATTAAATGCAGATTGCAGTAGCATTGCTTACAATCAGTTTTATAGCACAACTTTGATTTAAATTAAAATTCAAGTGAATGAATTTCAATAATAAAGTTTAAATTAAAACAAATAAATAAGAATCTTAATAAATATGAATATAAAATTAAGTAAGTAATAAGTTTCAATTCAAAAAGAATAAAAATAATATTAATTTTTAACTAGGAAGCTACAAATTCATAAAAATAGATTGCTTTTAAGAAAAAAACTGTCTCGAAAAAAACACGAAACTAGGCTAAAACTAAAGTAAAAATGAATAATAAATATGAATAAAAATTAAGTAAATAATGAGTTTGAATTCAAAACGACTAAAAATAATAAAAATATATTACATTTAAATGAAAAAATTGTCTCGAAATAAGCACGAAACTCGGCTAAGACTTAAGTGTATGCTCTTAGAGATATTCGTACCTTCTTGTAGGAGGTATACTTGAGATACTTGTAGTGTTTGTTGTCATATTTGATCTCCTCGGGCGTGAACGTGTACTGTGAATTGATGTGATTGAAGTGACGATTGTTGTCCTCCTTATCCTGTGTTGGTTAAAAGCGTTTTAAGCAAATTGTGTCTACCAGTCTGTCTGTCTGTCTGTTTTGGATTTCACTTACATTCATGATGGTATTGAACTCGTTGTTGTTGCTGCCCATAACATTACCGCTGTTCATCATGATGTTGTTGTTGCTGCTATCCTTGTAGGCCTGCTGCTGTTGTTGCTGCTGCTGCTGTAGCTGTTGTTGCTGTTGCTGTTGTTGCTGCTGCTGCTGCTGCTGCTGTTGCTGCTGCTGCTGCTGTTGTTGCTGCTGTTGTTGCTGCTGCTGCTGCAGGTCTAGGCTGATCTTCTTGTTGTATTTGTTGTAGCTACCTCGCTCGCCAACTCGCTGCAGTCGTTTGCCATCAGTGTTTTCTGCAAAACGATGCAAAATGGCCGCCATGAAATCGCTTGGCAGCGCAAACTTTTTGTATGCCGGCGCTGGCCACTGAGGCGTCATTTCTATTTGATGCTTGTTATTGTCGTTGTTGTTGTTTTCATTGTGTTTTTTATGCAACAACAACAACAACAATAACAGCAAGAGTTGCAAGTGCTTGCAATGCGCTTTCATCTGTGTAAATTTAAAATTAATGTGCTTGACGCTGCTGCTGCTGTTGTTGTTAATGTTGTTGTTGCAGCTTGGCTGACTCGCTGAGTGCCAATTCCTGCCCCATTGACTACCCCCCCTGGCATTTTGCGCTTTAGAACAATGGCGCTACTTATTCAAGGGATTATTAAAAATTCACCAATTGATATGCTCGTCGCCAGTTTAAAGCCGTTTGCAAATTTGCGTTGCTAATTGAAAGATTTCCAGGCTTTAAAGCGCTAAGCCTGCAAATCGAGTTGCCACAATTGCAATTGCAATTGCAATTTATTTTGCAGCATGCTTTTTGGCTTACAACAACACACGACGGCACAGCTGGTGTTTGCCTCAAGATATGCATGCAATTTATTTGGATGGCGGCAGTTCGATGGTCTCGGCCCGGACTTGCTGGCTATTTGCCAGCCTCGAACTCATTATGCGGCTCGCTTCTGGCGCTGGCTCTGGCTCTGGCTCTCTGGTTTTTCTGGCTGTCATCTTTCTGGGCAGTGTGTGTGTGTGTGTGTGTATAGGACTTACCCTTGCAGGGACAGAATCCTTTGCAGGCGATACGTATGGATGTCGAATGTATGCAATTGTGATAATCCAATCTGCATAGTGATGAGTAGGTTCTGTTGTCGGCACCGCACAGGAACGTTGGCTTGGCCACAGGACACGGCTTGCAGTTGCTGTCGTGTGTAGGGATAGAAAAAAGAGTCAGAAGAAATCAGTAAAGAAAGCTCAACAGAGTGGAATAAAAGCAGCAAACAGCAAATAGATGACATGCAAAATTAATTTTTATGCAAATTAAGTCTGGCATTTGTAGCCCAGGTGAGACATGCAGCTTCTATGTCGCTGTAGCGTCGCATGGCATCTTTTATTTAAATATTCATTTAATATGCAGCGCACGCACGCCCAGTCAAACAGGCAAGCACTGCTGCCAGGGATCAGAAACAGATATTGTAGCTGCTGGGAGCCTGGTTGTATTTTGTTTAATAATTTGTGCAAATATTTGAGCTGTCAGAGTCGCGGTTGTCAAAACAACACCAATTGCATTAAATTCAAAGCTACGCAACATTAAATTTCACATATAAAATTTGCCTAGTTCTTAAATTCAAATAAAACAAGTGGGGATGGATTATCTTCGGCGTGCCGAAGATTTTATACTCTTTTTGAACCTTTATGCAATTTTCACTCAGCCTACTTTAAGTTTGAAAAGTTAAAAATATTTCATAACGCATATCTTCGCTATTTATGATCCAATCGTTTTGAAATTTTAAACATTGATGAGTAATAAGTATGTTTAAGTGTACAAGGAAATTTAAGGCGGTAGTTTTCAAAAGATCGGATATATTTCCAAAACCGACATTCAGCTATATGGCAGCTATAAGATTTAGTGGTCCGATCTGGCTGGTTTCGACTATTGTGCTGTCCCTTTAAATAATAAGTCTATGTGAAAAGTTTTATCGCGAAAGCTCAAAAACTGATGGACTAGTTTGCATACATACAGACAGACAGACGGACATGTCTAGATCAAATTGTTTTGTCATTCTAAGCATACTGGCAGTAACTTTTGGGGGTCTCCGACGCTTCCTTCTATGCATTACAAGCTTCAGCACAAACTTAATATACTATTTTCTTCGAAATTGAGTATAAATAAATATATACAATAATATCCATTAATATATTGTAAGCACAACAAATTACATATGCTTAAAGGTATCTCCGAATACGATAATAACAGGGTAGTAATTTTCGAACAGTGTACACATTTTAGCTTACCGTTAACTAGTTTTGATATAAAGTATCATATATCTTTATAAATTCATTATGCTTAACGAATTTGATCAAACTTGAAGAACTGTTTCTGTTTCCATATGACAAACTGAACTAAAGCACAATTTTGGGTTGCCATAGTAAAAAGAAGTACTGAAAACTCGTGTTATTCAGCAAGTTTTATTTGTAACTTTCACACCTACAGACTCTGCAATCCTTATTATTTTGTCGCGTGTTCATCCCTTTATGAATGCAATAAATAATGAATTTAATTAATTGTAGCGTCCGTTGTTGCTGTCATATGCGCCATTTATCAAATAAACCTTTACGGGTTGCAGCTTTTATCAGTGCTCAATGATTTTTATTGGACAAGAAGTCAATTGACAGTGAAAACATTTTTTCCTTTTGCTTTTATATACAACTTATTATTTGTGTCTCAAACTATTCGCCAGGCCATGCAAATAAAGCGTATTTATTTAATAAAATGGGTTTTTGACAGTTTGAATTGCTGACGCTTTCAGTGGTTTATTTGAACGTAAGCAACAAAATACAAAAATTAAAGGCAAACTCAAATGAGAGAGCACTGATTGCAATTCAGGCTATTTTCAATCATATACTAGAGTTTTGCTTTGAGCAATTAGATTGGGAGCTATGCTCAAATGATTTAAAGGGACGTTTAAAAGCATATTTTGAGAATTTGTCAATGTAGAGTCGCATTGTTGATATCAGATCTGGATACAGAACATAGCACTTCACTTGTTCATAGTTGTTTGCAATATAACTCGTATTGAATAAATAAAATAAAATGAAATATACCCAAGTTACTCAAAGCTTACTGCAGCCACATTTACATGGCCACTTAAGCTGTCCAATTTCAAAGCTAAGCCAAGGCTAACAAATGGTTGGCCAGCTTGTAAGTGTGTGTGTGTGTGTGAAATGGAAATACAGTTTTAATTTAAATGTAATTATAGAATTCGTAAAATATTTTACCTCCCTTTGTGTGTTACATATTCCAACGAATTTTAACTTTAAATATCATTTGACTAGGCGACTAAATTTCAGTCAACGGCTTATGACATGTCCGGAGCAATTTTGGGTCAATGCCTGCTGTGGTTACTTTGTGCAAATTGCACACATACCGCTTGCTATTTGCTGTACTAGTTTGCCAATTTTTACACAGATATTTGCTTTAAATTTGCCATCGCCCCCACAAAGTAAGGCAGGTAGAGACTGAACGATTTTCGGAGCTTGCTTTGAGCTATTTACGCTGACAGCTTCATGTGCATAGACCAAAAAGCAGCTCAGTGGTTTCGAATAACTGCCAGCAGCAGACACATAGCCTGGCTGAGACTGTGTGAGGCGCCACATCCTTCGTCCTTCGTCCTTCGCCCTTTGCACCGCCAACAACCACAAGCGGATCCATATTGTTGCAAGAAACAATGCCTGGCTACATGAGTTATGAGAGCTGGTGTGTGCATGTGTGTGTGTGTGTGTGTGTTTTGTGTGTTTGTGCGTGTTAGCATACACTGTTCTGCATGGTCTATTACGAGTGCCCCGCAGATATCTCTCAGTGTGTCCCGCTCTCTCTCTCTCTCTCACCCGCACCCCCTTGCTCATACACAAAGCAAATCTTTTGTTTGACTTGTGGCAAAATGGAGAACGAAGGCAACGCCACAGAGCACTGAATGGCAAATAAATTGTGCGCGCAAACTATTGATTTTGTGAGCCCAATGCTCCCTGGGCACCACAACAACAAGAACAACAAGAACACCCTGTACACCGCCCATCACTGGCTCTTTGGGGCACACAGTGTCTATGCCATTGACATAGATACTCGTATATGCACGAAAGCAACATTCTTGTGAAAGCAAATTGAAAAGAAAATGCGAAAAATATGTCAAAAGCCATTTTTTAATATCAGTGGGCGTGGCATGACTCTTGATTTGCCAATAGATAGATTGATTACGCGGCCATCAAGAGACACAATAGAGGCAAAATGGCACAAAGCACAAGGCACAAGCCACAAGGCACTACATTTCAAAGATACGATGCCCGTTGTGAATATCATTTTAAATTGTCAATTCGATTTTAGCTGTCAGCTGAACAATATACAAATTTCATTTAATAGAACAATTGACAAATCAACATTTTTATTAAATTTTTAACACAATCAGCCGTGGAAAGCAATATTAAATGCTAAAAAAATGATTTTTATTCAGTTAGCTGGCTGTTTATTTAATTAATATTTATTTTTGATTGTGGCTATTATAGTTAATTGATACAAAGGATTGTTTTCCATAAAAATTGCTCAAACTCTTTGATTTTTGAATTTAACTGTATTATTTTATTGTATTTTTTTACCGTAAAGTAAGCGCAAATATGTTTTGTGTGTGCAATTTTTAATTAATATATTGTCTACACTCGACTACTGAGTGTGCATATAAATTGGAAATTGTTATATGGATCTGGTTGACAATTAACTGATAAATTTGGAATCGAGTATCTAGTTAAGTTGATTTAAAGTCATGTATTGTATGAGTCATTACAATATATATCCTGATTTTATTACAGAGTTGAGCTACCCCAAAACTTTTTTGTACTAGACTGGCAAAGCTTCTTAAAGCCATTTGGCAGAGTATCATAATGCAATCAGGCAACAAAATCAGAGCACGTAAAACTTTAATGCTATTATTAACTCTGAAGAACTTTATTTGGGAGAAAGTTGTAGATTTCATTAGAATTTTCCACCACTATTAACTCTACTTAGTTTGCAGCAATTATGAAAAGTTTCTCATGGAAGTCGCATGGCCACTTTAAATATTTAAAAGTGAATTTAATTTTAATGTAGGAACAATAAGCCTTTAAGAATAACCAATTACGACATGAAAATTAATTTTCCACTCAACAAACAGCTATCAACGGATAAGAACAACTTTCCGCTATGCCACACGAGCCCACCTGCTGGACCTGCTTTTCCCCAAGGAGCAAAACAAACGTGTCAAGCAGCAACCATGAAATTAAACTTAAAACAAAAAGCAAACGGATAAACAATCCGAGGCCAAGAACAAGCAAACGTACTGTTTTAAGGCTTTTCGTGACATGGCTTCGGCAACAGGGATGCCGCAATGAAAAACAATATTGCCTGTGCATTTCCAACGAGCCAGGATATGCTCGCTGATAATCTTAGCCTGGGTTCTTTATAAGTGTTTGAGCGAAAAGGTTCAGCTCTCCAGCTAAGTAAATATGGTTGGTTTCTTTTCGGAGTCACATCTGCTATCGATTAGTTTTAGATGGACCAAGAGTTGCACGACACCTAGACGTGGGCTTTTTGTTTTAGCCTGAAAAGCGTCAAGTACGAAGGTCCTGATTCTGAAAACAAAATATATACACAAAATGCACACACTTGCGAGCGGATATTGACGTTAGAAAGTTGTTAACAACTTTCTGTCCGTTACAGTTGGGCACGTCAACACGTCGGAAATAGGCCAACTCGTAGCCATAGCTATGGCCAACAATCGCAACCAATTGAACCTTGGCCCAGCTGCGACTTTGACTTCATTCCACAGTAGCACCTGCGACCCATTCCACTCGGAATGCCAAACACACTCGGATTCCTGTTCGTTGGCTCGCGTGCAAATTCACCATTTGGGTTAGGGTCAAAGCGATAATGTTGAACAAGTCAAAGGATACGACTATAGCGACTGCCACTGCGACTGCGACTACAAAAAGGGTAAAGGCCGTAAAGCTGTCGTTTCGGCCGATTCGAGGGAAAGCACTAAACGAATAACAACAGAGGCGATGACGCAGCAGCAGCAGCAAAATGAAATGCGTGCTAAAAATTGTATGGCTGCAACTTTATTGCGGAATTTGTATACGCGATAAAAACAATTTGTTATTAGCGTGCCAGTCATGCAAATCAGATAGAAAGGAGGCGACCTCAGCAGCCAGTTTAATGTGTAAGCTGACCGATCCCATTTCATTTGGCCCGAAATGAATGTGAATTTGTTAAATGAAATGTAAGAGTTTCCCCATTGATATGCAAAGGTGCCTCACAAAAAAGGATTGTGCAAAGTTAAACAGTCGAATACTTACTCCAACTCCTCGTCATCGTCCTGCTGAGCAGCCGCTGGTTTCTGCAGCTGCTGCTGCTGCTGCTGCTGCTGCTGCTGTTTGTCGCTGGCAGCAATGTTGTTCTCATAGAATACATCGTCCTCTTTGGACTCATCATCGTCGCCGAGGCTCAGGCTCTTATCTTCATCGTCGTTGTTGTCCTCGCTGCCCTGGACATTGGCTGGCGCATTGTTGTTCTTGTTGTTGTTGCTATTACTGCTGTCGCCATCGCTACTGTTGTCCTCGTCATCGTTGTTGATGTCCTCAACATCCTGGCTATCGTTATCCTGTTGATTGACACGCCGCTTGGCTTCTTCCTCCAAATATTTGGCCTTGGTGATTATCTCATCACTGGAGCAGAGGACAATGTTAAACGGGTACGTTCGGACGCCACCGGCGCCGGCCAACAAGTTTTAATTTAATTAGATTATTAAGTTTCTCGGCAACAATAGCAACAACATAAATTCCTAGAATTACGAAAAACGCCTGCGGCTGCTTACCGATTCTTGTGCAGCTCCTTTTTCGACACGCACACAGCGCTGAACTCGTCCTCCAGCAGGCAAATTTCCCGCTTCTTACAGCTGAGCGGCCGGCAAAGGTCACCTGTGGGCGATAGAGTGCGCCATGGGGCGTGGCAGTCGCATTTTATTTATGAAATTTTAAACATGTTGCGATAAGTTTTCCACATCGCAATACTTTGTCCTTGGCATTACAAACTTTGACCAAGGCAGGTTACTCACTTGAGGGATCATGTATCCAGCGCTTGCGTTCACCCATATTTTTGTTGTTCTGCGTATTTTTGTTTATCTGGGGAGAAGAGTAAAAGCAAAATGCTTGATTAATTCACACTGTGAGTGAAATGTTTTATCTTTTAATTTTGTTATTTAAATGCAAAAATGCAAAGCTCACATCCCTGTCATATGCCAGACGCATATCAAAAGCAAACGCACACACACACACAATATATTCAAGTCGGCTTGCGTATATATAATGCTGGCACGTGTCGTATACGTAATGCACAATTAAGAGAAGAAAAAAACAGCTGATATGGTAGCTGACGAAGCTGCAGGCGTTCAGAGTTTATTGTTACTACAGTGAAGTGCTCCTGACCTGTTCATTGGTTAAAAGATTTTTGTATCATGTAACCAAAGTAAGAAATTAGGAATATGGCAACACAAAGTAAAGTGAAATAAGAGTTTTCTAGTCGAGAGTGACAGGAGTTCTATCCATACTGTCCACGCACATCAAACTATACAATTCGGAGAAGTATCGGAAGTAAGCTTGTCATTGTCCTGAGCTATATGAAATAAGTTGCTCTCTTTGCTTGTCATATGAACTTAGTTCAATTTTGTGTGCACAAAATGTAAAAGAGATTTATTTCAATTTGATTGATTCAATTGCGTGTTGACGCAGCAGACAAAGCGACCCAACCCCCTTGCCAACATATGGCAACCACAATGTTATTAAATGCAATGGTGCGTATGCGTAATATTTAACTTGAATATAAAGTGTAGTGCACACCAGCAGCAACAGCAATAATAATAAAGAGACTCCTTGTCAGGCCATTGGACACGGATGCCACAAAGGCATAAAGCAACCAAAAAGCAGACTCCTCCATGTCCCCAGTGACATGGTCGCATTGACTTGACAGTTTTGCAAAGAGGCGCCTAAAAGGCTGCTATGCAAAATTTACTGTATACAAAAAGCCAGCGCTTCGGCTGTTGTTGCTGTTGTTGCTGCTGTTGTTGTTGTCGCTGATGCCAGTAATGGAGTTCGCAGTGATGGTGGTGCGCTGTCACTTACTGCTAGCATAATGGACATTGGAGCAGCGACAGTTGCAGCCGAGGGCAACAGCTTTAAGCAGAAAGTCGCAAAATTGGTTACGTTGCAACACAATAGTGTTCGTTCGCTGGCAACCATCTTGCAAAGAGGTCAACCGTTGACCCCATTCAGCGCCAGCCAGCCCCAATAGCCAGCTAAGTACTTGGCTGGCCATGCACCACGCATTTGGCAGCGGGGCAATTGCCAAGTGGCATCCGTGTCCTTCTCAGTTGGCAACTGTAATGCAATAAAGTCGTCCAGGACGTCGACTCTGGCAATTTGCATGCGTTAAAATGCAATTTGTGCGCGTTTCCTGGCCGCGGTTTCCCTTTGAGAATCGCGCGCTTTCGTGCGGCATTTAATACTGTCCAGCTGCCGATCAGGGGCTGTGGCTGGGGCTGAAGCTGGGGCCGCTGATTGGCTCGGTCAGCAAACAGCAATGCGCTTTTGTGGCGCTGCATTTGTTGGCTTTAATTGCGCTGTGCTTTCGCCCGGCCAACAAGTGATTGGCCGTATTGTGGCTGAAAGACGGCGCCAATGCGTAATATACTTTAGGCCACTTAAATAGGCCGTGACCACGCCGATTATTTGCAAATCGTCGAGATGCGCGCCTTAACTGGGTCACAGCTGCTGCTGCTGCTGCTGCTGCTGCTGCTGCAGGCATCCAGTGATTACTAGCTGCAGTCTCTGGCTTAGGCGCTATCGTGTTACGCAAGCAAGTCCACAGCCCAGACAGCTGTGCACCACTGCAATTCACTACGCTGCCACTGCCACAAGCTGTGCAGTTTAACCACTTTACCAGATTTTTGACTGTTTAAGTGCTTGGGCTTATTAAAGCCCATTTAATTGCTCGACTCGGGCGGCGCCTTGCAAGTGCTGACTCCTTGCCTCCTTGACCTTAATTCAGCTGGCGCTAAAGCTGCTGCTCTTGCACACAAACAAGCAAATATTTGGTTAGTGAAAATAAAATGTTAAAAAATCAGAGGAAGACAACACACAAAAAAAAACAACACACTTTTTTCACGTCATTTTGTGGCAGCTGCATAGCCACGCCCACTGCGGCGCCCACTCGCTGCACTGTGGCAATCTGTCAAGCTTTAAATTGAATTTACGACTTTGTTTTCGTAGCGCTTTTATTTCATCTTTTTCATTTTCTTGCGCTTTTGCTCGGCACTGCAATTTCTTTATTGTTTTCCTTATGCACTAGCCGGGAATAACAAACAATTCTATGGCGGTTTTGGCCTGAGAGGTACGCTGCACGAAGACAGCAGCGGCATTTGGCCTGAAAGTTACGCTGCATTATGTAAATGTAATTTTTATTTAAGTTCAGACATTTGTCGTTGCATTCCTGAGGATTTTCTCACAGGACTTTGTTCCAACAGGCAGAGCAATCGATAATATACAATTTAATTAAAAACGCAGCACTCTGTATATAACGTAAATCAAGGAATATAAATCAAGTATAAATACATACACATAGATGAAAGTTGAATTCAAAAACAAAATAAATCTTCTTCGAGTTTCGAAATTCTAACAAGGTTTGTGCAAACATAGAACTTATTTAAAACTGTAGTGCATTCATTTCTAAGCTCGTATGCTAAAATCACTCATTCGTAAAATCAGTTATGGATACATACTTATATGTACATATATATATATGTATAGTTACCAACTTTATTTATATAATTAAATGAGCTTAAATTCAATTGCATAATCAGATTGCGCATAAGCCGCAAAATTTGGAATATAATTTACCAGCTGTATTTACTAATTTATAGTCGTCATTGCAGCCTGCTTAGTATATCGATTTTGAATATAATTCTAGCTGCGCTGCGCGCATGCAATCAACTTATGAAATGCCGCATTAAATCGGCAGCCAAAACGCTGGTTCGTCCTGCCCGGCTCTGTGGCATCAGCGAAGCCTTGAACATCACTGGCAAAAATGAAATAGTAAATACGCTATGCAGTTGAAATTGCTGTAAATTATGCAGCGGCCATTGCATGAATGCCAATGATGTGGCCCAGAGATGCAATATTTTCGTTTTGCTACCCGATCTGCTGTGCAATCAATAAACTATGTGGCGTCCAAAAGGACGACAGCCGGACAGAGGGCGCATTAAGTGCCACAAATATAGGGGTCCCGATCTATGTATATAAAATGTGAAAATATTGCGGCTGCGGCGAGCGAGAGTCGCATTAGTTGTGGCAATTACAGGGAGAGAGAGAAAAAGTTGTCGGGGTGCGGGTTGGTAGGATGTATTCTGATATTCTGGCCCGTTTAATGACCAACTGCCTGACTGCCTGACTGACTGACTGCACATAAATTATGCATTTCGCTTTTAAAATGCATTAGCCAGGCATGCCCGGATCGGAATTCAGCTACTGTGTCTGAGTCTATATATGTTGTGCAATAAAATTGGGTCCAGATGCACTGTGGTTATCATCCGTGTGGGCAGCAGCGGCTGTTTTGTGGACTGTATAATGGCACGGCTGGGCCAACATAAATTGCGCAATTTCGTGCACACAAATGCTGAATCAATTTCTATTACAGCCATGGCTGGCAGACAGCTCTAAGCGGGATGTCCTGGCAACCACATTTCCTGACAGGAAGCTTAGCGTGTTGCTGGGGCCAGCGTGCAAATCCATCAATATAAGTAACATTTGACTCTGGTTGCGCGCCACAAGAGCTAAACTTGTGATAGAACCAAAGCCGAGTGCCCAAAGCGAGAGGACATTTGAATTTGAGCAGTGCCCTGGCTTCCAGGAAATTGCATTCTTCTTGGCGCCGTCTGGGCGATGGAGACGCAACCCCAAATGTGGCCGGATGTCGCACAGGATGCCAAACGACTTTGGCCAGTTTGACAGCAACTAAGTCCAAGCTATACATATACATACTCTATAGGGCCTAATTAACGCCGAATCTCGTCGGGTGTCGGGTGGAGCGATGGGGCGTGCAACTATTAATGTTATGACACTCATTAAGAGCGCGTTCGCGTGCATCAATTATTCAATAATCTCAATTTAATTGTTAATTCAATTAGCGCAACGCCCAAATGTCAATTCTGACAGTCAAAAGTATATATTTATAGTTCGTATGTAAGTTAAACAGAGAGCGAGTGCGAAAGAGAGAGCGAGAGCGAGCGAGTGCGCTTTCGAATGAAAAATTGCAGAAAATGCATGACAAATATTTGCTTTATGGGCCATAAAAAACATGACGTGTCCTGCAGCAAAATAAACATGCCACGTGGAAAGTGGAAAGTGGAAGCATGGCAACATGGCAACAGGCCTGGCTACAATGTCAGCGTATATACCATACACACGTACATATATAATATGGTGGGCGTGTCGGCTGGCACGCTATGTTTATGTATCGTGAATGCATTTTCCGGCACACAACATCTACGATGCAGACGTGGAGGACACCAGGTGGCAGAGCAATCACACTGCAGTCATAAAACATTTGAAGCAACAACCGCAAAAACAGAGACAGCAAATTGCAACAAATTGCAACGGGCAACAACAAAGGTGAACCAAAAGTGGCACTAAAAGGACTGCGCCAGCAAATGGGTTTACCTACGTACATACATATGGGCAGAAAATACGATTACTACATTCATTTCCAACTCAAATTTATTTTTATAAACATGCACAGCAACAATAACAACAACAACAACAACACCAACAAGTTAAAGCCGCAATGGTCAACGCTCTAGAGAGTGTTATGGTTGAGAGTTGTTACAATCTGATTGCAATGTTTCATGCCATGCACTGCGGTTTGGGAAATGTTCACTCTGTGGATGGCACAGATAAGGTCAAGCTTATGGCGTTAGCTGAGCTGCAAATCCGTGCAAAAACAGAAAAAGACAAGTGGGGAAGGATTATCTTCGGCGTGCCCAAGATTTTATACTATTTTCGAACCTTTAGGCAATTTTCACTCTACCAACTGCACCACCGAAATATTTAATGACGCATATCTTTGCTTATTATAACTTAATGACGTTTTAAACACTTATGAGTTACAAGGATGTTCAAGTGTACAAGGAAACGTAAGGCGATGGCTTTGAAAAGATCGGATGTATGGCCAAAACCGACTTTCAGTTGTATGACAGCTATAGGATATAGTGGTCCGATCAAGCTGGTTCCGACCAATATGCTGTACATTTGAACAATAAGTGTCTGTGCAAAATTTCATGGCAATAGCTCAAAAACTGAGGGACTAGATCCAATACATTCAGACAGACAGACAGACGGACATGGCTAGATCAATTTGTTAGACGCTTCCTTCTATGCGTTAGAGTATAAATATAGTTTGAAGATACTTTAAAACGGATTTGCACGATAGCTTAACTTCATTTAATTCATTTAATTCTACAAGGCCAAAATAACAAAAGTTAATGACAATATTAAGATAAATGTTCAAGAAAATTATGATTTATACTGAAAAAACTCAATTAGACTTTAAATTATATTGGGAATAAGGCCACATCTCAGTCTCATAACTATTCGAAGTATATTAATTTAATTGAAAACAGTCTCAACTTTGACATGTTTAAAGCAAACAGCAACTTCCCAACAGCAACTGCTGTACTAGACTTTTTGTTGGTTTCTGTTAATAGAATACAAAATTTAGTAATAATAATGATATTTAACTATGGCCCATTTAGGCACACAAAGCAGCTGATGAACCCAGCGAAGACCGCCGCACTTGCCACTTGCCACATGCCACACCCAGACAAGCTGACTGCGTTGCATTGAAAGCGCTTCACATGCAATGAGCTATGGACAACGGCCACGTCACGCCACGCAATGCCACATGGTCCACAAAAGCATTAGTGCCAAACACGCCCCTCAACGGTTCGTTAAATGGTGCCCTCCCTAAATAATTGCAAGTTTGCCACGCCCCTTACCCCACGCCCCTGCTCCGCACGAATCTATTGGCAATGGCGCACATTTGCGCCGATTGAATAGTTCAATCAATTAGGTAATTGCAGAGCTGGTCAAATGTCTTTCAGGCGCAACCTTGCAGCAAGCACAAATCGAGGCACTTAGCTACAATCAGCAATTAGTTGGGCGATACGTGGAAGCCATTTTGTGGTGCTGGTAAAAGCCAAAGAGCTGTTAACTCTTCCCATATTTGACTGGACAGCCAGCAGAGATTGGCAGACGTTGACCATCACACGTGGTCCTTGCACAATTATAAACCCATTGAATGGGGACTCCTGCAGCAAAACACGCTGCATAGTTGCAGTAGCCGGGCAGGGTGAAAGGTGGGTGAAACCACTCAGAGCAGACAAACAAAACAGAAATTTGTCGCGCCAAACATAAAACTCAAATGAAGCAGCAGAAATATGAAGTTTTACCAAGTTTGACTTTGCAAATTGCAGCCAGTCGCTCTTGTGACAAGGCCACAGGGCAGGACACAGGGCTTGTAATGGAAAATAAAAAGCATAGAAACCATTCAAAGCCCCGGCTGCCATGACAGCCAGCCAAATATGGCGGCACCACCCGGAAGTCGACTGTCACTTGTCGGTTGTCGTCTGTCGTCTGTCGTCTGTGGGCTGGTGCTGGCTGCCACGCCCATTTGTGCCCCAACCCGAAGCTTGCTGATGAGAAATGACAGGCAATAATGCTGCCAGCTATGCTCCATCTACATTTATAATAACTTTCGTCTTTTATTTGCCTTGATGGCAGCATTGCCACGGGCAGTTTTTGTTGTGCTAAGTCTATTGCTGTTCCGAGTGCTTCGTTAGCGTTAGCGAACTTTCACCTATCGCATACCAAGGCTTTGGTTTCGCATTTATAAATGGCAGGATTGTCTGTTTGTCTGTCTGTCTGTCTGTCTGTCTGTCTATCTGTTTGCCTGTTTGTCTGTTGCCCGCCCACCTGAGGATTAGAGCTTAGCTTGTTGCTGTCATTTCTGTTGCTGTCTTAATACTATTCTAATTGTACCAAGTTGTATATGAATGGCTTGGATTACGCTGGAGGGGCCAGCAGGTAAGTATGCAATAGTTTTTTAAAACATACTTTAATGGTACATATTTGTATACTCTTTTCGAAGAAAATAGTATATTCACTTGTAAAATCCTTTTAAAGAAAATAGTATATTCACTTTGTGCTGAAGTGTGTAATGCATAGACAAAAGCGTCGAAGACCCCCAAAAGTTAACTCCATTATGCTTATAATTACAAAACAAATGGATATAGCCATGTCCGTCTGTCTGTCTGTCTGTGTGTATGGGATCTAGTCCATCAGTTTTCGAGCTATCGCGATTAAACTTTCCACAGAGACGTAGTATTCAAATGGACAGAACATTGGTCGGAACCGGCCGGATCGAACCGTTATATATTTTAGCTGCCATACAACTGAAAGTCGGGCTTGGCCAAAAATCCCATGTTTTTAAAGCTATCGCTTTCAACATCCTTGTAAACTTGAACATCACCTTTAGAATCTATCCACAGACTCGAAAAGAGTATAAAATCTTCGGAATGCCGAAGATAATACTTCCCCACTTGTTATACCCTGAACCCATTAAAAATGGGTAAAAAGGGTATTATGGTTTTGTGCAAAAGTATGTAACAGGCATAAGGAAGCATCTCCGACCATATAAAGTATATATATTCTTGATCAGTATCAACAGCCGAGTCGATTTAGCCATGTCCGTCTGTCTGTCCGTCTGTCCGTCTGTCCGTCTGTCCGTCTGACCGTCTGTCCGTCTGTCCGTCTGTCCCTCTGTCCGTCTGTCTGTCTGTATGAACACACAGATATCAGAGACTACAAGAGCTAGAGACTTCATATTTGGAACATAAGTTCTCCTAATCCCGGGACAGATCAAGTTTATTTCATTTTATCGATAACTAATACCGTTTAAAAGTTATCGATAAATTTCGATTTCAGACTTGCGTTTTTGGGATATAACTTCAAAGTTATAAAAGATAGAGGCTCCAAACTTGGCATGTATAATCTCGAATAGCATACACATGTAACAAATATTTCACTTTTTGGATACCACCCCCCAAACCCCCCAAAAGTTCAAAAAATGCATTTTTGAAGGTACGACCTTGCAATTTGGTTTGGTAACACATATTATGGACAATTGCTTGCCCCAAAAATTTCAATATGATCGGACAATAAACATAGAAGTTATTTAAGATTTAACTTTCCATTGTGTGGGGCTCAGCGAAAGAGCAAGCTAACTGCTTAAACCGCTTGCACTGCTTATACTGCTTATACTGCAGCATGTGTGTGCTTAGATTAGTATGAATGATTTTAAGGACTGGGTTCAGGGTATCTCGTAGTCGGGCACTCCCGACTAGAGCACTCTTACTTGTTTTATATACATTTGAACAATATTGCATCAATTTTAAGTGGTCACAGGATGTCATAAGGATATAATTGAATGTATGCTGATACAAATATTTGCATGGTTATTGGCACGCTTGGCTCTGATTACTAGCAATGTGTTTGCGAATAAAATTGTATGTCAAATGCAATTTTTGTAAATCGCATTTAAATATTTGAGTAGCTTAATTGCATCAGGCTATTTCGAGTTGTATCGTTAGCCAAAGCCATTTAATACATAAACAAAACTGAACATTATATTATGGAAGCTGTGTGTTTACGATATTAAAGATATGAACATATATAAACAGATTTTGTTTACCACCAATTATTTACTTTAATCAATCCGCATTGAAATTTCATTCGACGAGGCCTTGTCAATTATAATTTACAATTAATTATTAACAAGTGCGTATGCTAATGTGACAAATGAATTGCAATTTGTGTCACTTTTCACTCAATTGAAAGGCAATTTCAATATGCATAATATATGTGCAAGTGGATTACATTAAAGGGCTTACGCAATTTGTATCTGCTCATCTTGATCATCTCGGCATAGGTTTGAAATTCTCTTAACCTATTTTCAGTTTCTAATGTCAATTAAATGTTTAAGCTCGCCTCATACATTTTTGTTTCATTAAATAGTATTGTATAGACTGTCAGCTATGTTTAACAAGAATTTATGTTACTCTCAAAGTTTGCCCCAACGGACCAAAGTTAGCTCGATAGTTTTTATCACTGCTACCTTTGTGAAGGTCTTGTGAACGTTTATATTTATTTTTCATACACATGCATTTCAGGTGTATTGTTTTTCAGCTTGACGTTGACATACTGACATATATACATATTCGATTAATGGACGTTTTTTAATAGAGTTTCATATGTATACAGCTGCATATATGTATGTATCCATACATGTTCGTAATCCATTACCGTTACGTAAAATTTCGCACAAAACTCACTCTTGTTGTGTGTATAAACCTATGCTTAACTATGATTATGCAGATGCTTCAGTTGCTTGAGAGCACAATACCGTTACAGTAAGGCGTGACAACATACGCACATATTCAAATACGCATAAAATTGCACACACATTTGCTGTTTCTTTTATAAAACCAATTAGAGATGTGCATGACTCTAGTTGCCATTAACACGAAACTCACGACATGCACTACCACGAATCACAATGTTTGATAAAAACAAGACATACGAACACTAAACTTGACAAAATAATTTAACATAATAATTAAAAAAAGTATATTTTCACCAAAGAACACGAGATTATAGACTAATGTGTTATACTCATTTCTTTTCTAAATTGTGAAAAACTCCACAAAATCAAATTAATGGCTGCAAAAAATCGTATTCACGAAAGTAAAAACAAGTGAGAACGTTGCAGTCGGGCGGAGCCGACTGCGTAATACTCTGATACCATTTTAAGAACAGCTGAAAGCAAGTGAACAGAAAATTTTTGGTCGATCTTAAGAGGGGGTGACCAGAAGTCTATCTACCAATTTTGGTGACTCTAGCTCTAAAACTGTGGAAGATATAAGCTTTCGCGATTTTTGGGGGCGGGAAGGGGCGTGGCCCCAAAAATTTGGCCGATCTTTAGAGGAGTGACAAGAAGTCTATTTTACAAATTTCTTGACTCTAGCTCTAAAACTGTGGAAGATATACATTTTCGCGATTTTTGGGGGCGGGAGGGGGCGTGGCCCCAAATTTTTTTACCGATATTTAGAGGGGCTGACCAGAATTCTATCTTCCAAGTTTAATGACTCTAGCTCTGAAACTGTGGAAGATATAAATTTTCGCGATTTTTGGGGGCGGGAGGGGGCGGGGCCCCAAAATTTTTGCTGATCTTTAGGGGGGCTGACAATAAGTCTATCCTCCAATTTTGGTGACTCTAGCTCTAAAACTGTGGAAGATATACATTTTCGCGATTTTTGGGGGCGGGAGGGGCGGGGCCCCATAATTTTTTGCCGATCTTTAGGGGGCTGACAATAAGTCTATCCTCCAGTTTTGGTGGCCCTAGCTCTTAAACTGTGCGAGATATAGGCTTCCGTGTTTCGTGGGGGCGGGGTGGCTGGGGGGCGTTCCAGTGGGCGTGGCCGGAAAATCCAGGACGCAATCTTTTGGGCTGGTCAGCCCTAGTCTAAATTCCAAATTTGGGGACTCTAGCTTCAAAATTGCGGCAAATATACACGTGTTATCGAATTGTGCATTCATGTATATCGATTTTCGCGATTACGGGGGCGGGAGTGGGCGTGGTCGAAATTTTGTTTCCGTAATCTGTAGAGGACGTCACCAGTAATATATATTCCAAATATGGTGGCTTTAGCTCTAAAACTGCGGGAGATATAAGCATTTCAAATTAATTTTGGAGGGGGGGCTGGTGGGCGTAATAATGGGCGTGGCCGATTAACCTAGGATCCAATTTTTTCGGGAGGTCACCAGCAATATACCTACCAAATTTGATTACTCTAGCTTCAAAATTGTGGGAGTTATTCACGTTTAATCGATTTGTGATTTGAGGTGTATCGACATGTTATCGATTTGCCAGCCTCCCAGTGGGCGTGGCATAAATTTGGAATAAACTTGATCTGAAGCAGATAGCTATAATCATAACGCAAAAGATTTCAAGAGTCTATCTAATATCGTTTCGGAAATACGCGCGTTCATCCAGACAGACAGACGGACGGACGGACAGACGGACAGACGGACAGACGGACAGACGGACAGACGGACAGACGGACAGACGGACGGCCTGACGGACATTCGACAAAACCAATATACTATGAGTACCTTCGGTATCAGAGTATAATGACACGCGGCCAACTCGTATATGGAAAAATCCACATAAAAGCGTGTCCTTGAGCTATTTGGTTTATGCATATGAGGTAAGAGTAAGTACGCATAAATGCAGGAAATTAGAAAAGATTGAAATGTTTACCACAGATGTTGAACAGTTCTTAGGAGAGGTAAGTGCTGTCGATGATAATAACTTCAGGCGCTGTGATAAGGGGCCAAATGCTTAATGGATGTGTACATTAGCGCAAACAAACGCGAATTGCACTTGCTTCTAATGTCTTTCGCATATATGTACTATGTATATATGTATGTGCAAACTCATATAATTTACGCGCCACACAACGAACGACATAACATCCGTCTGCTGTCCGGATAATTGTAACAATATACATTACAATGTACAATAATTGTATATATGTAGTTTACTTGTGCAGCGACAACAATACGGCAGACACACCTACAACAGCTGAATACAAACACCTGACTATATATGTGTATATACATACATGTCTACATAAAGGTATATGTACACCTAGGAAAACAAGTAAGAGTGCTCTAGTCGGGACTGCCCGACTAGGAGATACCCTGAACCCAGTTCTGACATCCATTCATACTTGCCTAATAGTGTGCATACATACAAACACACACATACTGCAAGCAGTGCCTGCGGCTTAAGCAGTTATCTTGCTTTTTCACTGAGCCCCACAAAATGGAAAGTAACATCTTAAATAACTTCTGTGTTTATTGTCCGATCTTCTTAAAATTTGTAGGACATAACATTGGCTATAAAATGTGTGACCAAACCAAATTGCAAGGTCATACCTTATAAAATGAGTTTTTTTAATTTTTGGGGGAATTGGGGGGTGGTATCCAAAAAGTGAAAAATTTGTTACATGTGTATGCTATTCGAGATTATACATGCCAAATTAGGGGCCTCTAGCTCTTATAACTTGTAAGTTATAGCCCAAAAACGCTAGTCTGAAATCGAAATTTATCGATAACTTTTGAATGGTTCGAGTTATCGATAAAATGAAATAAACTTGATCTGTCCCGGCACTACGAGAACTTATATTCCAAATATGAAGTCTCTAGCTCTTGTAGTCTCTGATATCCGCGTGTTCATACAGACAGACGGACGGACGGACGGACGGACGGACGGACGGACGGACGGACGGACGGACGGACGGACGGACGGACGGACGGACAGACAGACAGACGGACGGACAGACAGACAGACGGACATGGCTAAATCGACTTGGCTGTTGATACTGATCAAGAATATATATACTTTATATGGTCGGAGATGCTTCCATTTTTAATGGGTTCAGGGTATAAAAAAATGCTCTACTTACGAATTTCATTCACTAAAAGTAAAATCGACAATCCTACAAATATCTTATTTAATTTAATGGTCCGAAGAAACTTATTCTTGACAAGTAGAAGCCAATGTTTCATTTCATTATCTATAAGATTTTGAAAAAATACATGAAAGAACCGTGTAATGTAAAAATCATCAAGCTGTCTTTTTGCGCATGCTAAATTCTAGGCCATATTTGTTTCGAGTGTATGTAGTCCGATGCATCTATGTAGTAGCATTTGAAGCTTTGTTTGTCTGACTTGTTTGAGTTATCAGTCTGTTTGTATTTGTTTGTCATTTGAAGACATGTGTTGCTGACACAGTCGCTGTAGTTGGCGGCACTACCATTAAAATCCTAGCAACATTGTTAATGAACTTTTAATGACTTTTAGGGATGGCAGGAAAGTATATACACCCCAAAGAGACACTCATCTAGTGCAAACAATCCAACTCGAGTCCAGGGGCCGTACAAATCTCGGCGTTTCAGTTTTGTTTCGTGCAACTTTTGTGTACAGCAATTTGAGCCCATTGAAACGAGCGTGAAATCTGACACACACACATATATATACATATATATATATAAAGCTGCCACACACACATACAGCCGAATGCACTGACAGTTGCCAGCTGCCACGCCTGCTTGTGAGAGTGCTAAGCACGGCGGCAACAACATCAACAGTGCGGGTATCAGCATCTGCATCTGCATCAGCAACAGCATCACCAGCAACAGCAGCAATAACAACAGCTTGTTTACATGCCACACGTTTGGACGAGATGTTCATGTGCGCATATAGCTGTATGTGGGCGTGAGTGTGTGTGTGTGTGTGGGTGTGTGCGCATCGCTGATTAGGAATTCAAGTGAAATGTACAATATAAATTTAACACTAAACCGGAGCTAGCCGTTCCTGGCGAATTTGGGATCACAAAGCCAGCCAACATGTACAGCGAGCTCATAGTTACTGTGCCAAAAACTCTCGTATACTCGTATTTATACGCTCTTAACAGACTAAAGAAGCCGGAGTAAAGCCAATTCATAGATTAGCAAGCGGACTGTAAACAAACGCTGCTGCTGATAAACCTCCACCAAACTGTAAACAAACAATAAAACAATTAAGTAAGCGGTAATATGCCCGACTTTAACGCTGATAAGCTGCGAAAACCGCAGTAACGAGATAAAATCGCCAAGTATTCGCAATCTTGCATATTTAAACGAATCGCGCGCAACGACTTTAACAGTCGCAGACGATCGCTGCCAGTGTTGTGAAGGTACGATGATGTTGCCGTCAGCTGATACCGCTTCAAAGTCAGCTGTTTGGCTAAATCAAAAAAGCGCACATTTATAGATTCGCTTTTAATTGAACATATATACGATTTTCCATGTGTTTATATTTAGAACACATAATCAATTAAGATGAGCAAATCTGAGTGGGAGAACAATGAGGAAATCAAAATCTTCCGTGAATATTTGCGCATTCCAACGGTGCATCCAAATGTGGATTACAGTAAGTTTTGTGAGATTGTAAAGATCGGTTTATATCTTTATGGCCGCACGATAATAACTTTAATGTTAAGAGTCACAGTCACATAAAGATAAACTGTCTGCGTTTTACAGCCGGTTGCGTGGCGTTCTTGAAACGTCAGGCAGCCAGCCTGGACCTGCCCGTGGATGTCTTATATCCTGTCAACGAATCGAATCCCGTCGTGGTAATGAAATGGCTGGGCAAGCAGCCAGAGCTGCCTTCCATCATTCTGAACTCTCACACGGATGTTGTGCCTGTGTTCGCGGACAAGTGGACACATGGACCGTTCAGCGCTGACCTGGATGACGAAGGCCGCATATTTGCGCGTGGCTCGCAGGATATGAAGTGCGTGGGCACTCAATATCTGGCCGCCGTTCGCGCGCTCAAGGCCAGTGGCTACCAGCCAAAGCGTACGGTTTATCTCACCTTTGTGCCCGATGAAGAAGTTGGGGGTCATCTAGGTATGCGCGAGTTGGTCAAGGGTGATTACTTCAAGAAACTGAACGTGGGATTCAGCTTTGACGAAGGCATTTCCAGCGTCGATGAAACCTACGCCGTCTACTATGCCGAACGGACTTTGTGGCGTTAGTGGCAAGCAGCCTACCATCATAAGCCAGATACTCACAATCGATGCTATTTCAGATCTCAAGTTCAAGTTCAGTGGCACTGCTGGTCACGGTTCGCTACTCCTACCAAAGACTGCAGGCGAAAAGCTGCAGTTCATTGTGAATAAGATGATGGAGTTCCGGGCATCGCAGGTGAAGCGACTCGCCGAAGACTCCTCCCTCGACATTGGAGACGTGACCACTGTTAATCTCACCCAATTGCATGGAGGTGTGCAAAGCAATGTGGTTCCACCCCTGCTGGAGGTGGTTTTTGATATACGAATTGCGATAACTGTGAGTGTCGCTGCCTTTGAGAAGCAAGTTCGCGATTGGTGCGAAGAGGCTGGAGGCGGCATCGAGCTAGATTTTGAGATGAAGAACCCCTATGTGGAGCCGACCAAGATAGATGCGTCGAATGTATATTGGGTGGCCTTTAAGCAAGCCTTAGACGATCTGTAAGTTCGATGCATATTATGATTTCATGTGATAACGTTCTTTTGTGTCTGCAGGGGTCTCAAGACTCGCTACCGAGTGTTCCCTGGCGCCACCGACAGCCGTTATGTGCGCCATGCTGGAATTCCTGCCTTGGGATTCTCGCCAATCAATAAAACACCTATTCTGCTGCATGATCACGATGAATATCTGCGTGCGGATACCTACCTGCACGGCATTGAGGTTTACAAGAAGCTAATTTCAGCTGTTGCCAATGTCTAGGGAGGCTGATTATGGACTGCTATTGTCGACTGCGTTTATCATTCCATTTGATTGAGTACATAATAAAGTCTGTTTCCTTAAAGCTACTTTAGACACATGCTTAAACTGAACATTTTCTAGTTGTTTTCTTTAAAGAAATTCTCATGGAAATATTTAAAGCCATCAGAACAAATGTTATTGTTAATGTTATGTTAATCTTCATTATATAAAGGCATTCATTTTAAATTCATTCTCGACATTATCGAAAATATTAGAACCGAATGTCTTGACGTGTTGCCATAGATTGTTTAGTAATGTCTGGGGTTTTGAGATAGGTTTTTAAAAAAAATAAGTTTCTTTGAGTTTTGACTAAGGCTTAGCATCTATAATAATTCTGCATTTAAATGTGAAGCCAAGCCAATATAAAGCTTACAAGTATCTGGAAATGCCTTTTAAACATCTAAAACTCTAATAACATTGTCTAAACTGCTCCGATATTCGGTCCGAAAGCAGTTTTTATCATAGTTCGGCATCTATGTATATTTTAATTCTTTATTTTAATTTAAGTAATTTCGAATTTTCGATCTCCTACTAAACACAAACCAAAATAAGGCATATATATAAATGCCTTTCAACCACCTAAAACTCCCATAACTTTGTCAAAACTGATTTGATTTTTGATCCCGTGGCAGTTTTGATAGTGATTTGGGATTTTTAAACATTTTGCATTTTTATCTGAAACCAAGCCAATAAACTGAGTGGTGTTTGCGCAATACTCTACCTTTTACACCCCCATATATTATAGCAAGTTGAAAACTATCTTTTAAGCATTGAAGGCGATAGCTTTTAAAACATAGATGGCAGCTGTAAGATATAGTGGCTCAATCCGGTCGGTTCCGAAAAATGTGCAGTCCATTTGAATAATAAGTCTCTGTGCTAAAAAACTGAGAATATAGTTTCCATGCATACATAGACATGCCCAAATCAATTTATTTTGTCATCATAAGAATACTGAAGGTAACTTTTGGGGTTCTCCGACGCTTCCTTCTATGCGTTACAAGCTTCAGGACAAAATGAATATACTATTTTCTTTGAAAAGAGTATAACAAAGGCAGTAAAGATATGTTAACTAAATTTGTTTTGATTGACCACAACATACTTCCAGATAACAAGCTAAACCTCAAATGTTTCGGAGACTTGGAACACATATTATCTGATAAACTTAACCGCACATCCAACGTCATTTTCGTTTACAATCTACTACTTATACTGAGCGTGAATTACAATAATTACACAAACGTAGAGACCGTTTGAAGTGCTAGGCACGTTTTCTATCTGAACTGCTAAATAAAAAACACTCTACCGAAATGGACAGATCTCGATGGGAAAACAATGAAGAAATTAAAATCTTCCGCGAATATCTACAGATTCCCTCGGTGCACCCTAATGTGGATTATAGTAAGCTCTACCTATGCAAGTAATGCTCATTTATTCATTTTCGCTTTACAGCTGCTTGTGTAGAATTCCTGAAACGCCAGGCTGCTGGTCTGGATCTTCCCGTGGAGGTTATTTACCCCGGATTGAATCCCGTTGTTGTTATAAAATGGCTGGGCAAGCAGCCCGAACTACCTTCTATCATTTTGAATTCCCACATGGATGTTGTTCCAGTGTTTGCGGACAAGTGGACGCACGATCCTTTCAGCGCCGATCTGGATGACGAAGGTCGCATTTATGCCCGCGGCTCGCAGGACATGAAGTCAGTGGCCACTCAATACCTAGCTGCTATTCGCTCCTTAAAAGCTAATGGACAACAGCCAAAGCGCACAATTTATCTCACGTTTGTGCCCGATGAGGAAGCAGGCATTACTCCAGGCATGAGCGATCTGGTCAAGAGTGATTACTTTAAGAAACTAAACGTAGGATTCAGCTTTGACGAAGGCATTGCCAGTGAGGATGAAACCTTCTCCGTTTACTATGCCGAGCGTACTGTGTGGCGTAAGTTGATTGCAGATTATGATGAGAGGCTTTACTTTGAAATTGAGCCCATTTCAGATCTACGACTTAAGATCAGTGGCACGACGGGTCACGGTTCCCTGTTGTTACCTAATACAGCTGGCGTCAAGTTCGACTACATTCTGAATAAGATGATGGAGTTCCGGGCCTCGCAGGCGAAACACCTGAAGGAAGACCCCACCCTTGACATTGGGGATGTAACCACAGTGAATGTCACCCAACTAAAAGGTGGTATTCAAAGCAATGTGCTGCCACCTTTACTCGAGGTGGTCTTTGATATACGAGTTGCCATAACAGTGGATGTGGCTGCTCTCGAGAAACAGATTCGCGACTGGTGCGAAGAGGCTGGAGGCGGCATTGAGCTAGATTTCGAGTGGAAAGAACCGTATGTGGCTCCGACCAAGGTCGATACATCGAATCCATACTGGGTGGCCTTCAAGCAAGCCCTCGACGAACTGTAAGTGTAAATCCACCAAACCCTATTTATATTAATTTTTTGTCAGCGCGTCACTTTACCCCTTACGCCACAAGCCATTTTGTATTTATATTAAATCCTTATTTTCTACATGCGCCTTTCAGTGGCGTGAAAACTCGTCAACGTGTCTTTCCAGGTGCCACTGACAGCCGCTTTCTCCGGCATGTTGGTATTCCGGCATTGGGCTTTTCACCTATCAACAATACGCCTATCCTGCTGCACGACCACAATGAATATTTGAGAGCAGATACCTATCTGCGTGGCATTGAAATTTACAAGAAGCTTATTGCAGCCGTAGCCAATGTATAGGAACTGCCTCAATATTTAACTATAATCATTTCAATTTAAGAATGTAGCTATTATATGATTTTTTAGTGTGGCAAATATAAAGCGATAAACGTTATGCACATTTTTCATAAGTATTTATGTTTATGTCTGTATATAAAATGGGAATGTATACAAAAAAATCTGATAATGGGCTCAATTGCAACCACATTAATCACTCTGATAAGAAAGAAATAGTTAACATTTAAATATGCTGATAAAAAATAACAAAAAAAACATTTGCAGCAATCCACCTGTATTTATACAAGTGTATATATATGTGTGTTCACTTTCAAGTTGTTACCCGTTGCTATCGAAGTCGGCATCTTATTGTAGGTTTATTGAGTGCGTTTTGAAAAGTCCTTGAGTTAATTAATCTAAGTAGCAACTTCAATTGCAATCGGCACTTAATTTTCAATAGGAAATGTGTTAATCATTTAGAAATCGCAACTTATCAAGATTCTGTACTGAAATTTTAAATATAAATATATTTGAATCATGTTTTAGAGATGACAGATCTCAGAGACACTAAATGATTAACAGATGTAATTCGCTAAAATTAAGATTAATTCACTTTTGCATACATTTGATTGGTAATAATCACAGAAGTTATTGAAAAATCAATTTCAATGTGTGCTTAAGTTATTATTTTAGGGCAGTTTAGTGCTGTTTCTTGGTCTGGCACTGTGGATAAGAGCACTTTTACTTGATTTGCATACTAAGCACTATTTAATAAGTTTTATTGGAAACATGTGGAGTAAGTAAGTTAAGCACTGGTCTAGCGACTTTTTTTTATTATAGGCATACAAAATAGAAAAGACACACCATTCGAATTCCAAAAACCCAAAAAAAAAATCGAGCTGACTATCTTTGATAAGTAACTACATATGTATATATATATATACATGACACAAACACTAGACAAGCTGATAAGAAGCTAAGTCACTCAGTTTTGGAGACTTTGTGCTACGCAACTTTTATGATCGACATGTGCGTAATCTTTTTTGAGGGGATAATGCTGTGAAGCATGTATCAATTAATTTTATCAAAATGACTAAACGATGACTAAATGGAAGTCTTCCATGAATTTCTATGGTGTCCATCGCCCAATATATAGAAACCCCCAGTAAATTAAATAATCTTTTGATTTTGCGATAAACGTTTATGGATTGTAGTTCCCTCTCAAGTATTAAACGGTCTTGCAGCAGTTAATCGAGAGTTTAATAAACGAAATAAATAGATGTAGTAGTGTTAATGTGTGTGTGTTCTCATTAAGATTGCAGAAAACAAACGTGATAATGGCCTCATTTGCAAGCAAATTAATCATGCTGATAAGAAACATATCAGCGAATATCAACAAAGACCGGTAGTCATAAATCTGATAAAAACAACCACAAATATACATATGTACAATTTTATATACACTTTCAACTTTGCTATCGACGTCTGAGTTTCGTATTAACATAGAGAAGTTTTATGCCCCGACAGCAGTCGCAAACATATGCTGGCAGCGGACAGACATTACTATCCGTAGATAAAAAATATCTTAGAAATATCTTAGGGCCTTAAAATGAGCAAAGCTGAGTGGGAAAATAATGAAGAAATACAAATATTCCGTGAATATTTGCGCATACCTTCGGTGCACCCGAACATAGATTACAGTAAGTCATTAAGATACTGAAGGTCCTTCAATATACACACATATATGTATAAAGTAAAATCAAATTTTAACAGCCGAATGCGTGGAGTTCGTGAAACGACAGGCTGCCAGCATTGGGCTCCCAGTGGATGTTGTTTGTCCTGTCAACGAATCGAATCCCGTGGTTGTAGTAAAGTGGCTGGGAAGCCAGCCGGAGCTGCCCTCCATCATACTCAACTCGCACATGGATGTGGTACCTGTGTACCCCGAGAAGTGGACACACGAGCCCTTCAGCGCTGACTTGGACGATGAAGGTCGCATTTACGCGCGCGGCACCCAGGACACAAAGTGCATTGGGACTCAATACTTGGCCGCCATTCGCGCTCTCAAGGCCACTGGCTTCCAGCCAAAGCGAACTGTCTATGTGACATTTGTGCCCGACGAGGAGGTTGGCGGATATTTGGGCATGCGCGAATTTGTGAACGGCGCCTACTTCAAGGACATGAATGTGGCATTCAGTTTGGATGAGGGATCTTCGAACCCGAGTGATAGCTATTTCATCTACTATGCAGAGCGAACACCGTGGCGTATGTTGAACTGATCGAGTTGCGTGCAAGTTTTTATTTTCTTATTCCATATAGATATCAAATTCAAGATCAGTGGCACTGCTGGACATGGTTCGCTGCTGCTGCCGAACACCGCCGGGCAGAAACTTCACTATATTGTCAATAAGTTGATGGAGTACCGGGCAACCCAGGTGAAAAGGCTAGCAGATGATCCGAATCTCTTCTTTGGCGATGTGACCACTGTGAATCTCACCCAATTGGCTGGCGGCGTGCAAAGCAATGTGGTTCCTGCTCTGCTGGAGGTGGTCTTTGACATGCGCATCGCCATCGAAGTGGATCTTCCCGCCTTTGAGAAGCAAATTCGCGACTGGTGCGAGGAGGCTGGTGGTGGCATCGAGCTCGAGTTTATTCGGAAAGATGAATTTGTACCGGCGACAAAAGTTGATGCATCGAATCTGTTTTGGACAGCCTTTGAGAAGTCACTGAGCGAACTGTCAGTATGCGCACATTCAGAAAGGTTTTTATATGCTTGACAATTTTCTCGTCATCCAACAGCAACTTAAAATTCCGCCCACAAGTCTGTCCGGGCAGTACAGATAGCCGCTTCCTTCGAACCGTTGGAGTTGCAGCTTTGGGATTCTCGCCGATGAAGGAGACGCCCATCCTGGTACACGCCCACGATGAATACATACCTGCAGATCTATATCTGCATGGTATTGAGGTCTACAAGAAAGTCATTCCAGCTATTGCAAATGTATGAAGATTTATATGCGTTGGCATCCAATTGGCAAAATGATAAAACTTTGTACTCGACTTTTAGTTTCTGATAAATAAAATACGTATCCAAAATCTTGAACACAATTTCTAAGGCATATGTATGTATAGGTGCTAACCAGAGTTTATCTAAGAGATGATTTGTGTCTAGGTTGAAGTATGTATATCACCCATTCATTTTAAGAATAAATAAACATTTAAATTTTCAATCGTAGATATTTATGTTTATTATACCCTGAACCCATTAAAAATGGGTAAAAAGGGTATAATGGATTTGTGCAAATGTATGTAACAGGCATAAGGAAGCATCTCCGACCATATAAAGTATATATATTATTGATCAGTATCAACAGTCGAGTCGATTTAGCCATGTCCGTCTGTCTGTCTGTCCGTCCGTCTGTATGAACACACAGATATCAGAGACTACAAGAGCTAGAGACTTCATATTTGGAACATAAGTTCTCCTAATCCCGGGACAGATCAAGTTTATTAAAATTTATCGATAGCTCGTCCCGTTCAAAAGTTATCGATAAATTTCGATTTCAGACCAGCGTTTTTTGGATATAACTTACAAGTTATAAGAGCTAGAGGCCCCTAATTTGACATGTATAATCTCGAATAGCATACACATGTAACAAATATTTCACTTTTTGGATACCACCCCCAAACCCCCCAAAAGTTAAAAAAAACCCATTTTTGAAGGTACGACCTTGGAATTTGGTTTGGTAACACATATTATCGACAATTGCTTGCCTTAAAAATTTCAATAAGATCGGACAATAAACACAGAAGTTATTTAAGATTTAACTTTCCATTGTGTGGGGCTCAGCGAAATAGCAAGCTAACTGCTTAAACCGCTTGCACTGCTTGTACTGCAGCATGTGTGTGTTTAGAGTAGTACGAATGATTGTAAGGACTGGGTTCAGGGTATCTCGTAGTCGGGCACTCCCGACTAGAGCGCTCTTACTTGTTTTTCTTTTAAATTTCGGAATGGATAGCGTCATTTCATGATTAATTAAATTCAGCTTTTCATCTAATTTTATCGAACTATGGGAAGCGGGTTGATGTATTCTAACACAGAAAAAAACTTATATTCCTTTGTTATATGAGAATTCATATATTAGAAATAAGTAAAACTGACAGCTATATAAACTTTATAGTCTCGCAAATATTTCATTTAGCCTGCCACATTCGATTGCACAATTAGACTGTGTACTCTCATCTTCTGCGGCAAATATATATTTAATCGATGCAATAACATTTGCTTTATATGCATCAAATATTTCTCTTTACTACCTTTCACTACTATCAGCACCATTAAAAGACTTCATCAAGCAACTTTACCAAGTTTATTTGTTGGAAAAAGATAATAATTAGCAAAATATTGATTGAAATTTAAACTAGATGTTTTCCCCATTTGTTTTTTGACAAGCTCAATTAGACCAAATTGTTGATTAAAGGTCACTAGCAAATTCCACATAACACTGATAACAATTGGTGACTTAGTTATAAATATGATAAAAGCAGACACGTTGTTAATGAAAAAGCTTAATGATGGATGGTAGCATTTTATATATAAACGATGGGTGCGATAAGACCAACAAAACAGTCGTTCGCGATCGCTGAAGCAGTTCAGAAGCATTAGTTTGGCTACGCATCTGGAAGCACCTGCTGCTCTGAAAATCTGAAGTATTTTTAGCAAATACATATCAAGAATCGAACGTTGCTTAAAGTCAATTATTGGCATATTGTTATAAACAAATTCCAAGCAAAATGAGCAAAGCTGAGTGGGAAAATAATGAGGAAATTAAAATATTCCGTGAATATCTGCGAATTCCAACGGTGCACCCAAATATAGACTACAGTAAGTTAACGGCACTCTGCAGATCTTGATAAGCTGCTGCTTTTATAACCAAATCTGCATCATAAAAATGCCTTCAAGTGAGATTAATATAATCGTTTTATAGCCGAATGCGTGGCGTTCTTGAAACGTCAGGCAGCTAGCCTGGATTTGCCCGTGGATGTGGAATACCCTGTAAACGAAGCGAATCCCGTTGTGATATTGAAGTGGATAGGCAAGCAGCCGGAACTACCCGCCATCATTCTGAACTCCCATACAGATGTTGTTCCCGTCTTCCCGGAGAAGTGGACTCACGAGCCATTCGGCGCCGAAATGGATGACGAAGGTCGCATTTTCGCACGAGGCACACAGGACATGAAGTGTGTGGGAACTCAATACCTAGCGGCTATTCGGGCACTCAAGGCCACTGGTTACCAGCCGAAGCGAACCATTTATGTGACATTTGTGCCGGATGAGGAGGTCGGCGGTTATTGTGGAATGCGCGAGTTCATCCACGGAGACTACTTCAAGAGCCTGAATATAGGCCTAAGCTTAGACGAGGGATCTTCCAGCTTGGATGACGGCTATTACGTCTACTATGGAGAGCGTACAGCCTGGCGTAAGTATAAATTGGGCAATGTCCGAGTGCAGTGTGATAATCATTGCGTTTACAGACATCCGATTCAAGATCAGCGGCACTGCTGGCCATGGTTCCATTCTATTGCCCAACACCGCCGGCGAGAAGCTCGATTTTATTGTGAATAAAATGATGGGATTCCGTGCATCGCAGGTGAAGAGGCTAAAGGACGATTCGCGTCTCTTCTTCGGTGATGTGACCACAGTGAATCTGACCAGACTGGCTGGTGGTGTGCAAAGCAATGTGGTTCCTTCTCTGCTGGAGGTGGTCTTTGACTTGCGCATTGCTCTCGATGTGGATCTGGACGCCTTTGAGCAGCAGATACGGGACTGGTGCGAGGAGGCCGGCGGTGGCATTGAGATGATATTCGAACAGAAAGACGAATATGTACCACCGACGAAGGTTGATGCATCGAATCCATTCTGGTTAGCCTTTGAGAAGACATTAAAGGGACTGTAAGTTACTCATTACAATCATATTGTGGGGCTAAATCATGTTGAAATCGCTCTCCCCATCCAACAGCAACCTTGAAATCCGCCCAAATGTCTGTCCCGGCGGCACCGACAGTCGCTTCCTGCGCTCCGTGGGTATTCCGGCCTTGGGCTTCTCGCCCATGAACAACACGCCCATTTTGCTGCACGATCACGATGAGTACATTCGCGCGAATACCTATTTGCATGGCATTGAGGTCTACACGAAGTTAATTGCAGCTGTTGCCGATGTGTGATGTCATTAGGTGTAGCAAGTAAAGGCGTTATTTGTTGATTTTTAATTTTATATAAAATAATTTTGACCAAAATACAATGTGATTCAAGCAATCGAAACATAATCTTGTTTAAATTGATTGCAACAATTTGAGTAATACCAGTGAAAATTGTTGAATCGTTCGATTGCTGAAAATCAATACTTTTTTGATGATTCATTGGCTAATTATGGTGTGTTCATTCAGGGTCTCACTATCAGTTTGTTTATTGATAAATGGGCTGAAAGCATGGAGCCTATGATTGCTCAGGGCACTAACAATATGCCAGCTGGGCAGCTAGCGTTGTCTGGTAACAACAGCCGAACTATGGTAAATTACTTTATTTTTGAGGAAAAACATGCAAATGACGCATACGTCATGTGGTGCACGGCACAATGTTGACAGGGATTTGACAGCAGATTTTGTATGGGTCGCACATAGCAACTGCTTGAAGGGAATTTTGTCTGTTAGTCAACGGAATAAATGTTAAAGCAGCTCTCAGAGCAGAGCAGGACACAGAATACTCGCATGCCACTGACAGCAAATTGTCAGCTGAGCTGAGAGACGTTTGGAATGTCAAGCATGTGGATATGCGAGGACATAAATTATGCTGTTATGCTGAATGAATAATGCCTATACGCCAATACTCCGCCCCCCTCAACTCCCAAGCGCATCACAAACCACCCAGTGGGCGTTTTGACCCGAGCACAGCAACGGCGGCTCATGTCTGTCGATTAGACACTTTAATGCATGTGTCAGCCGATGAAATATGCATTGATACTCTGGGAATGCTGAGTGGGGTCATGTCGAGTGATCGGGTGTGTTGTAACGAGCGCGTGCCACACAATTATGACAATTTATGCGGCAAATGTGACAGTGGGTCGCCAATCGCCAATCGCCAATCGCCATTAAGTTTTGTATGTGGGCAGGTGTGGCTGGCATTGCGAATGAATTCCACGCAATTAGCATTGACCATTAGCAGCTGAGCGCAAGTTTGGCCTAATGAGTGCAGTTCCAGCCCTTTAACGCTCTCGTTACCGTTACCCAACTTAATGCATATCATTTTTACTTTTAATGAGCTGGCAGCAGTTGCTGCCCCATTCACCCACCCATCAGTTTGCCGTCGCCTTTCGTCTTGTCGTCTGGTCGTTGCCAAGTGCACTTAATGCTGCAAGTTTTTTGCTTGGCAAGTTTTGCTGCATTCACCCACCTGGCATGGACCAACTTAAAATTCAGTTTTTTTGCGAGCCTCGCTTTGCATTTTAAATTTGCCATGGTCGCCTGCATCAGCATCAGCATCAGCATCAGCGGCGTCGTCGTGTGTGAGCAAAAACTTTGGCAACTTTTACATTTCAATTTTAATTTCTTTGTGCCACACTTTTCGGCGCAAACTTTAAGCCGCGAGTGCAACGTACAATATTTAATGGCCCTTTTACACTAATTAGTGGGAGCAGCAACTTTTTTACGCTTTAACGCAGAAGCTAAGAACAAAAAAGGGAAATGGTCTATAGCCTAGTCAAGCATTTGCATTTGCATTTGCCAGCATTGTAATTTTTATTGCGCTCTCGAAGTTTATGACGTATTAAAATTAATTCAACAATCAAAATGAAAAGCAGAACATGTTGTAATTAAATTCAATTTACTTGCAACCGCTGTGGCCGCGTCGCCAACTGAGACGTCTTGTCTTCGGGGGCCAACGTTATAGCCATGCAATTAAAATCTAAGATTAAACGAGCATCAGCCCAACTCTCAAACTCTCCAACGCTCCACAACTGACGCGCGGCGTGCCACAGTTAGCCTGGGGCAACAAAGTGTTTTTATGTGACGCCCAGGCAATTGAAGCGTCCTTGCATGTAATTGAAACCCCCACTAACCCAATGTCTGCGCAGACGCACAGTGGTTTAAATACCATGCCAAATGTGTGCAAATTATTGGACCTTTAAGCTTTATTGATAAGTAAAATACACATTCAGGTCTGCTTTGTAAAGCAATTTTAAATGCCTTTGCATTTGGGCAAATAATTTTTAAAATGGTGCACTTCAATTTTCTAAGTTTATATTTTGGTTGACGTGTGAGTGGATATTTGTTAATACTCTTTTGTTAAATGCGTTGAAAATAAAACCAATATTTATTGTAATATTATTTTCAACTTAAACATTCCCACACACCATTTAATATAGCCTTCACAGCATCATAGTCACCAACTAAAAACTGTCGGTCATTATTGTCATTCCAATATGAATGATAGATAGGAAGGAATATATATATATATAGATATATATATTTTTACTGCAACAACTAATTGGTGTGCAAACATGAGTAATTGACAGCAGCATCTGGTAACACAATATTTTGCATTTGTATCTGATAAAAGCACTGGCTTTTATTATTTCCATTTTTAATACCGCATTTCCATTATTATCATCATTATTTTGTCAGCTTATTAAAGCTGACGCAATATAAAAGCTTTGAATTTGCAAACTTTACGATTTTACAATTTAAATAAATTAATTTTTGTATGTAATTTTCCAAAAAACCCATACTCTGACTTGTTTAATCATAACTTTCTTATAAAGTTTCATCCAGCCAATATTTTAGTGTAGTTTTTTTGAGATTTTGCCCGCTACTGTCAAGGATCATCAGGCGAACAATCTCTGCTGGCCCCCATTGTGTGCAGGCAGCGATTTTATAACTGCCTGGCTGTCTTTTCACCGAAACGCTGTGAGCTGATATTAAACATAAGTAATAGCAGCATCTAAAAAGTGGCATTATGGCCAAAGCACACACACACACACACACACACACACACACAGCCTCTCTCGTGGTAAATAGAGTCAATTGAAGTGCAAGTATATATATATGTGTGTGTGTGTGTGTGTGTGTGTGGTAAATAATTTATTTTGTCATTAAGATAAACTCTAAGCCATACACACACACACACACGCACGCACATAGTATACTCACACACACACACACACACACACAGGCATAAAGTGCTCTTAACCCATGGTGAGCCACATAAACGTCACAGCTAGAGCCACCAAAACGGGAAAAAGGCAAACTAATTAACTTGTTTAGCACCAGGGTGCACAAATTCTTTGCTCTTAACGTTCCCGCCGCTAAACTAATGAGCGTTTCTGCGTACGCGTGTGTGTGTGTTAGCTTGAGTGTTTATGTGATAAGTGTGCGTGAGTGAGTGAGTCTGGAGAGCATTGAGCGCCGTAATGTCTTCTAAAAAGTTGTGCCTGATTAAGTCTTCTAGTTGAGTGGGGTGGGGATGGGGGAAGCGAATCAGTAATAGTTCCTGGTCGCCCGGGCGTTGCTTTAGCTTTGAAGTTGTCGCTGCATGGCTAACTTTATTGCATACGCTGCGGCGCAACATAAAAGCGTAGCGGAAATGGAAATGCCGTCGCCTGCAAAGCGTAGTAGCCAAAAACACAGCAGCACACAGAGCGAGCGAGTAAAAGCAAAATGAAAACTTTCAATAAGCAGTCGCGAGTGCCACAAACCCCATCCCCCCAAAACCCCTTCCAAGCCCATGGAGCGTTCTGCATCAACGCGTCGCGACTTGGCGTCGTCTGCCTGGCCCAGCAATTGCAATTTCATTTCCGTTCGTTGCCATCTTATTTGCCCTATGCTATGCTTTGTATACACATTTACATATACATATACATATTGTATATATTTATATGTATATGTATCGCTGCTTCGTTCATTTCTTTTTCATTTTGCGAATTTTGGATATTTGCCTGCCTCTGCATAGCTATGTATTATATTTTTGCTTAGCTGCCCGCAGACTTTTGCCAACATTTGTAGCGTCAACATTCGCGTCTGCAGCTGGGCAAAAAGCTATCTTCTCAGCTAGAAACTGCAGAGAGCATCTAATTGAAACTGAGAAGGTAAGCGCCGAACTGCGCAATTGGCAAAAAGTAATTGAATACGTAAGCTGCGTCAAATGAAAGTCACATCAGATTTGGCCCCATACAAATTCAGATCTATTCGAAGTACGACATGCTTAGGTTAAGTTGGGGCCACTCAAAGTTTCATCAACATTTCGTACGACTAATTGACACTTGACAGAACCTTAGAGTTCTACGCCCATGCGTATTACTATTTGTTGGCATCATTCCTCATCAGATTGTTAGCCACCCGCTTTTCGTTGGCATGTATGTATGTCTTTCATATACGCAATTTTCGCTTTTCGACTTGTCAGCAGACGACCCTTCGGCAAAAACTTTCCAAAGAAAGTTGCCAGAGCTGGTCGCTAAGGAACAAAAAAAATTTGTCTTTCGTTGACAATTTGTCAGGGATTTTTGACTATTTCTCAAGAAGACAACGCTGCTGCTGAGTTGGCAGCGACAATTTCGCTGGACTTGATGGCTGCCAACGCCGGAAACTTCAGTTTCAGCTCGGCTCTGCTCTTAGTTTTTAAGCACATAATTTCTCTGCCTTGGTCTCAATTTTAGTTTAGTTACATATATATGCCGCCCAGGCGCTGGCCCATCTAATTGCATAATTTGTATGCAGCATTTTGCGACTGAGTGCAATTTTTGTGGCACACACACGAAACGCCCGCATCAAGGATAAAAACTTTATATGCCAGCGTTCTATTTGGGCTTAAGTTTGGGTATGGGTTTGGGTGTCGGTTTTAGTTTCTTTTCGTTTCGGGTTTCTAGTGTGCCATTGTGTTTTGCTTTTATGTTGTAAATTATTATCATTCACCGTGTGTTCGGCTTACAGTTACTGGAGCCGCTCGCCCCCATCGCTCTTCTGTGGCTGTAGCTATCTTTCTCTGACACAAGTTTATAGCTTTCTCGGCTCTGCATTGCTCCGCTCCTCTCCTTTCCACTCAGCACCCTCTCCGCATCGGCGCTTGCATCAAGTTGGCAACTGTTATTATCTGCCGCCTGCTCGTTCGTCCGTTTACAGCGCATTCATACTCGCTGTATGTCTGTGTGTGTGTGTGTATGTGTGTGTGTGAGTTATCGCACACATGCAATAAACTCAGAGTGTGAGTAGCGAGCGTTATAATTTATTTATGGTAATGCGTACACCCAAGAAGAGGCAGAGAGCGAGAGAGCGAGAGCGAGAGCGAGAGAGATAGATAGAGGAAGAGCAAAAGATATGCCAATGCCTCGACTGTAAAAAGTTTTATGTGCCAGAGCAGCTCTCCGGACCGTTCGCTACTGCAACAATGTCGTGTCGTATAACGCTCATGCCGAATCCTTATATCCTGCTTTTAATTTTTCGTGACACCTTCCCGCCAAAGTTGCCCACCTGCCAAGCTCTTCGTAAAATATTTAATGAACTTTTTACAACTTCTGGCTTATATGTCAGTATATGAATCCAGATATGTATGTGCTTACTACCATATGTATGTGTATGTGCATGTTTCGCAGCCAGAGTTCACTTTAGTTCAGCATGCTTAAATTTACAAATATACTTGCATAACTTATATGAGTTTTGGCAAACAAAAATATCCGGTAATGTTTACATATATTTAATTTTGTTATTTTACTGTAATTTTGACTTATATGCGTGTACCAGCAAATAGCTATCAGGCATTTAATATCGCAAATTGTAATGTCACGAATTTTGTCAGCGTCGTTGACATAAAATATTCCACGCTGCGTATGCGTAATGTGTGTGTATAAGATTTTGCATGGAAATTGATGTGAAGCACGTCAACGCAGGCCTGCGGGCAAACATGCTGCCGCAACAACGCACACACACACATGTACACACGCGCAAACAGGCAATAAGCCAAATAAGCCACATTACGTATACGCCGTAAAATCCAAACGAACTACTTTGCCACAGTTGGTAAGCGAAGTCTTCTGCGAGTCTCATTCGTGGCAGACAAGCAATTAATATGCATAATCTGTAAAGGTTTTTACTCGTGTCAATGCTGTATCGAAATCAAAGCCCGAAACTCTGGCCAAATTGCTGTCAGCAAAGTGTCTCAAAGCGGCCCATAAATAACTGCCGCCTGACGGACTCGAAAATGGCCGAGATGCACGCTGGGCATGTGCTTAACTGCCATAAGGCATAATGATCTGCATTTGTTCAAGTCTCTTGAATAATTAATTGATGGCCATGCCGACGAAATAGTCTTCGATTTGTGCATGATGGACAGCTGGTCCCAGTGTAACCCTTTAAAAGCCCATTAGTTTAGCAATCTGTACGGCAAAAGGACAGCCAACTTGATGGCAGTTATTAATTAAAAACTTTACACAGCTGCAACATAACACACACAGCTTGACAGCCTTACACGTTATGGCCCGGCTAAGAAAGTTGAGTATCTATTCTTTAGCAAATACAGCTGTTGTGGGAGCAAACATACGCACACGAACACACTCATCTTACATAATCAGTTAAGTGGTACACATATGAAACCAACTATACATATAATCAACTGGGTCGAGTAGGAGCTGCTGCTGCTGCTGCCACACAACAATATGAAAGTGAAAAATGAGTTTATCCAAGTTTTGCGCTGAGTGGCCAACAAACATATGCGCATGTGTGTGTGTGTGTGTGTGTGTGTTAGCACAGTTAGCTCTCGGGATAGAAAAAATGTTTTAGTTTTGCTTTTGATGCCATCGAAGTTGCGTTGGCGTTGCAAACTAATTTATCTTATTGAGCGCACACACACACAGCGTCCCACAGCTGAATTTATAAAAGCGGAACGTGAAACTGACAGCAGCAAAAAAGTTCTAGATGAACTCAAAACAAGATGATATACAAACATGTGTGCCTGGCAGATTGCTTCAATGCATGCATTACCCCAACATAAAAGCGCACAGGTCTTAGAAGTGGTCCAATAAAACAGATGCGTCTCTACTGCGTGGAGCCCACCATGAATCTCAGTTTGCATATGAAATGATGCCATGTGGTTAGCTGGCAAAAGTCAGCAATCACAATATCGTTATTTATAACCTTGCTATCAGCTTTTATAATTCAGCCATGTTGAATGAAATTCCCTATTAAAGTCATGGTTTTTCTGATGAACAACGACAGCTTTTTAATGTATTTATCAGATTGTATTTTATCGCTATATATAAGCATATATGCTAGCAAAAAATATGTTTAAGGATTAAGTTTGTATCTGTTCCATGCGACAAATAAAAATGTTTTTATAATCTGTTTTCAAAAAAGTAAAATAATTCATATAAGCTTTGTGAAGTGACTGACTGTTTGGACGTTTGAACGCATTTTTGGCAACGCTAAAAAGATATATAAAAACACCAAGTGGAAAAGGATTATCTTCGGCGTGCGGAAGATTTTATACTCTTTTGAACCCTTAGGCAATTTTCACTCTGCCAACTGCACCACCGAAATATTTAATGACGCATATCTTTGCTTATTATTACTCAATCGATTTAAAATTTTAAGCATTGATGAGTTAATAGGATGTTCAAGTGTACAAGGAAATTTTGGGCGATAGCTTTGAAAAGATCGGATATATGGTCAAAACCGACTTCCAGTTGTATGACAGCTATAAAATATAGTAGTCCGATCCGGCTGGTTCCGACCAATGTGCTGTACATTTCAATAAGAAGTGTCTGTGCAAAGTTTCATGGCGATAGCTCAAAAACTGAGGGACTAGATCCCATACATACAGAAAGACAGACAGACGGACATGACTAGATCAATTTGATTTGTCATTCTAAGCATACTGGCAGTTACTTTTGGGGGTCTCTGACGCTTCCTTCTATGCGTTCACACTTCAGCACAAACGTAATATACCATTTTCTTCGAAAGAGTATGAAAATAAAAAACCTGGAATACCCAAATTGAGTTAGCCAGACTACTTGTAGTCCTTTCTTTTCTAATTGAAAGATGTCATCGTAATATCTGTATGTGAATTCCACTTTCAAACACATCCACAATAAAGTTTATACTCATTTGATTTACGCTAGTATTGCAATGTAAACAGAGTATCGTCTATTCGGGGCCTTCACACTGCTTCCTTGATTTTCTCATAAACAGTTTTAGCCGAATTTTTAGCTAAAGAACCAAGCAATTTAGCAGGCAATACACAAAAACACGCACAACACACACACACACACACACACACACGCAGAGTAAACAGTGAGCAATTTGCTAATGTAGCTGTGGACGTGCAACTTTTGACTGCAACCACCAAGAAATGAAAGGAGCGAGACAGCGCTATTGCGACTGAGATTGAGATTGAGATGGAGAGAGGGACAGCGACAGAGCAGGAGGAAAACAATCAGGCAGCGGCAACCGTGACCCGTGGCCATAAAGTATGCAGCATAAAAATGCACAACTGGGCATGTGGGCGTGGCATAAGAACAGTATGAACAGTAAGTAAACTTTGCGACGGGCTTGTTGTAAGTTGCTGAGAAAAGAAATTGTTGTGTCTAGTTGAGTCATATTTCCATCCGACCTCGGGGCAGGACTCATGGGAAAATGTTTGTGGGAAAATTGCAAGTTTGGCGGCATGCAGCTGGTGAGTTCGCTCAGTTTTTGGCAAGCGCATTCACATTCGCTGGAAATATGCAAATCCAGCCAACGGATTGGCGAACTGTCATGCAAATGAGCTTGCCACAGAACTTCCACTTGCCTCCAACTTGGCCCCGAAACAACGCAATTCAAGAACAGTCTTTAATCAAGCACTGCCAACAGTTAGGTGTTAACTAAAGGGCTTTGGGTGTGCTGTGGTGTGGTGTGGTGTGGTCAACTCTCTATATAAGCAGCCATATGCTCAACTTATAGAAACCATATTAGACTACAGCTTGTCGCCTGGTTAGTGCTGCTCGAAAGTTCTTACAGCGTGTCGGCAATTTATGCAACAGTGTGGCAGCATAAAACTTTATTGCATAACTTGCACAAAATATGTTTTTTATATGCTCATAAACTTGACTGGCCGCCAGACGTAGTCCTAGGTAGACTGGATGCAGAGCATGGATGCGTGGTCAGCAGCTACAAGTAAACCATAATTTGCACACATTTTGATTCAGTTTTTGCTATACTTAAGTGTCGTCATGTGTCAGCTATGTGTCTGATGTGTCCCACTTTAAGTGGGGCTTACTCAAAATTATGCATATCAGCTTTATTGCTCGCACATACATATGTACGTACGAGTAAGTGCATAAGCGAGCACACACACACACACACACACACCGCACACACACACACACCGCACACTCACACATTTAAAGAAAGTTTTGCATATTTTACGCACTGATTTGATGCTAGAGAACTGTTGTCTCAGCTGTCTCTTGTCTGCTGTCTGCCTATGGCAATCCACTTGCTATACGAAAAATGCCCTGTAATAATAATATAATATAGTAATGGTATGCTTATTTTTAGCTTGTCAATAATATGTGACCTAAAAATGTGATATTGAACTGATGCTTTTAGTTTTAGACAGATTCGAATTTGGGCTAATTGAGGCTACACACATAGACAATCTACTTGAAATTATCAAAATGCCCTACAATAGTAATATAATATAGTAATGGTATACAGATATGATGCTTTTAGTTTTAGACAGATTCGAATTCGGGCTAATTTTTAATCCCATGCTGAATATTATCTCATCTCACATAGGCAATCCACTTGAAATTCTAAAAATGCCCTGTAATAGTAATATAATATAGTAATAGTAAGCATATATGAACTAAAAATGTGCCATTGAGCTGATGCTTTTAGTTTTATACAGAGTCGCATTAGGGCTAATTGAGTATACAGCTGCTTCTAATACATTTATTGATCTCATGCTGAATAGTATCACATCCCCCCACATGAACAGAATGAATCTCACAAAGTCCCAGGGCATTTCACAGTCAATCTTCTTTCATGCCAACTCAAATATTCTGCGTTGGATTTATTCCCATTTTATTGTAGTATATGCAGCAGTCACATTTTGTTCGCTTAGCTTGTGAAATGCACAATGCAAAGATTTATTTTCTGCTGACAAACAGCGCGTCGCTTGTTGGTAATCGATGGAAATGAACAGTGCCATTTCATGCGCTTGACAGAGACGCCAGCAAATAAGGAGACAGTCGGATGCGAGTGTTCCATGGCACTTGGATTGCTGTTTGCCTGTCTGATTATGGAAAGGCGCACACGTGCACACACACACACAGAGACACACACACACACACAGAGACACACACACACACACGCATACAGAGATTGGCCAACTCGACTCAGCTGGAGCAATAAATAAGCATATCAGTTGGGAGTGCTGGCAAATCAAGCGAATTCCTTGAGACATGAGCTAATTTGTTATCATTTGTATGATATGAATAGTATAATAAATGCAAGGCGTGCAAAACGAGTCACAAATACCAAATGGTAATATATACACATACTATATCGTAACTGATATACTAGCTCATATAAATATGCTGAGCTAAAGCCAAATTCATATCCACAGCATTTTGGTTTATTAACGGCAACAATTTATGGTTATTTATAAGCATTTCCTGCTGCATATTTTGGAGCTGGTGCTAAACAGATTATTCCTGTTGTAAAGGCAGCAAATCACCGTTGGACACAAATATGAATTTGTATAACTTATAGTATATGCCGGAATGGGTGTGAGTTCCACATAAATCAACAGAAATCTGAGCTGACACAAAAGTTAAAAGCTAAGAAAGTTTCTGGTCATTTAGTTGACACAAAATGTTGACGGTCAATTATGTCAACAAATAGGCATCACAAATGTCCATTTACCTCCTTCCGCCTATATAAATAGCTGCCATCTTGGAAGTCAATTATATTCCCCTAGATTGGACATAGTATCTAAATTCTTTGAGCTTCAGTTTAGCGTTCAACTTTGAAATGGCAATCTTTGACACTTGCTGAGAATTTATTGTTTTTGCGCTGTGTTGCTGCAACAACAACAGTCCTTGATAACTTTTCAATTAAATTCAATGCGCTCGCAAACTGGCAACAATTTGGTTACAAAAACTTTTCACATAATTTATGCCATCTCTAAATACTTGCAAACGCAAAGTTCCAGAATAAACAATCAAATTCATTGGAAAAATGTCGCAACCACAGACATTATACGATTAGCCATAAAAAAGAGGAATAACAAAAACCCATCAAAATTATATTTATGCAGCTCAACGAAGTTGAGGAGACACAACACAAACAAAATCCAAGAATCTTAAATCTTCTCTGGGCAAAAATGTTGCCAAGCAAATTTATATTGAATATAACGAAATTTCTACTTTTTGTAAATATAGTAAAGCACTTTAAGTCATCAATATTTGAATGCATATGTGTATTTATGGATTTTGTTAGGTATGTATGTTGTAATCTACAGAGATCCCTTATAATATATGTATGTATGAATACAAATGGCATTTGGTGATTAGTATAAATGAAAAACATTAGAGCATGACTTGCACGTTTCAAATATTATTATACAATTAGCTTGAACAACATGAAAGAGTACTAAACAAAACCATTTAGGTTACATTAATGCGTTGGCTACTTATCTTTTCTATTTGGAACACTTACACATATATCATAATTAAATATATGTGCATGTAAAAGATATCGGGGCTAATAACTCTACAGTTATGTTAAAACCTTGATCGACTTGCTTGATAATGATGACCATTATCCTTTAGCTGAAGTATGCATAATATGAAATATTGCATTTTATAAAATTCGTACAGTTTTCATACATAAGTAATGAAATGTTTAAAGGCGAATCTGTAAATTGGCTTTATTGTTTGTGTGTGCTACACACGCACACCCGCACATGTGCTACTTTTTAACTGTTTAAAATTCTGCGATTGTACGTTCGCCTCAAATGGCTGTTCGTATTCCTCTTTTTACCCCCAAAAAAAAACTTTGGCACTCTGCAATATATTTACTTCAAGGCTTCACTCGACTTGTATGTGTGTGTGTGAAGAAAACAGGAGGCAGCAACGCTTAACAGCACTAGCACTTGCACATACGCATGGGCCTATTAGCACACCCACACACACACACACACACACACACACACACATGCATACAGAAAGCGACGCAGCAATGTCCACGCATAGGGGAAGTGAAAAGAGCATGGTGGCAGCAAAGAGGAAACGAAAAGAAATAAAAGCGAAATGCCAAACAAACCAAAAACAAGCGAAACAACAAAATGTCGGCAGAGAGCAAAAACAAATGGCTGCAAAAACAATGCAAACAGCAATGACGACGACGACGTTGCGTCTGTGACTAACAGTCAACGATGGGGTGGGGGGGGGCATCTGGAGCGAAAGGGGAGTGGGGCAGACAAATTCAAAGCTGCTTAGTGCTTACTTCATAGTTTACGCTTACGCGCTGCCAACGACTCGAGGCCGCCAAATGCTTTTGCTATTGATTTTTAGTTCTTTTCTTTCGCTTCTCTTCTCCCCTATATATATCTCTCTGTCCTCATCTTTGGTTTCCTGGAGGCTAAAGCTGAGCGTAGAGTAGGAGCAGTAGGAGTCGGGGCTAGTGCCTGGCTTACTGTCTACATGCTCGAGAACAAACACACACACACACACACACACACACCACATGCAAACTGCAGCAACTACAAATCGGATTTGCGTGAGTAATTGGCAAGACAAGGGTTTGAGCCAAGAGCGTATTGGAAACACGCAGCCGGAAATGTAGCAGTGTGTGTCTCTTTTTCTGTTGTTCATTGTAGTTGTAGTTGCTGTTTGTTGTGAGAAACCTCAGTAGCGTTGGCAAAAGGTGAAAGCGTGACAGCAGAAAAAGAAACAAGAAACAAGACAAGAAAACAAAAGAAAACGCTAACTAAAAGCGCAAATGCGTTATGTGTGCCAAAAAACAACACACAGAGGCTCAAAGGCATACACACAAATACACTCACACACACACACACACACACACACACTTGAAATACACCAAGGAGGGCTTAGTTGTATTGAGTAAGTGACAGACAGACAGACAGACAGACGGACGGACGGACGGACGGAGGAGCAGTCATTTGGGACTTACCTCATCGATGAAACTCAAAATCACCGCCAGTTTCGCCAACGTATTTCTTCTTCTTGGCATCGGCGCTGCCAAGCAGACAGGATGACATCAACACCAGCAGCAGACAAACGCTGGCAATGAGCGGCAAACGTGAACGCTTCATGGCAACGACTACAACGACAACGACAACGGTTCGCAGATAAACAGGAGAGTACAAGAGTGGAATGCGAGCGACGCTTAAACGGAAGCGGCTCAAATGCGACGCGAATTGTTCACGACTTCCGCTTCTGAGTGTCAGAAATCGCTGGCAATGTTAATTGCGAGACGAATCCAATGCGTGAATTGAACAGCTCACAGACGCGCACCTACGACCACACACACACACACGCACACACACTGGCACGAATGAGTGTTAGTTTTGGGCCTAATGATTTGCTGGCAATCGTTGCTGGCGTTGTCTAACGATGCAGTGCAGCGGGACTACGGAGCGTGATTGAACTGTAGGCGACGCGACCAAAACGTAAACTGAGCGCACACCGATTTGTATTGCTCGGCCCAAACGGCATTGGAATTTTGCGCAAGCCGAGAACAAAGTGCCCAAGAGCATTGCCAGGACTTGTAAGAGAGTGCGCAGGGTTGTCACCTGCGTTTGAAACACTCAAATCTGTTGCTCTATTATGAACTAGTTGTTATGTGTATACTTTAAGCAACTGTTACTTGTAATCAATGAAAAACTAAAGTATTCTAAGTGGCTTAAACTGGCATATTCATAGAAAACTACAATCGTTTCAGTTTGTTTCAGTGTACGCCACTGCGTATGCGCAATGAGCAACCCCAGCCAGCCATCGCCTGCTCTCACGCAACATTTGCTTTTGCTGGGCCAAGCAACAACTGCCCAAGCGCTTCCAGACGACAAGCAGCTAGACCACCACCACCACCACCACCAGCAGCAGCACCACCACCAGCAGCAGCAGTCACACCAACAATACAAGCTAAGAGAATACGGTGGTAGAAACAAGCTCCAAAATCGATTTTCTTTTTCGACTGTCTCTGCTTGTTCCCGGAATGCTCTTGTCGCTCTCTTAGCTGCGCCGTGTCAATTTTGGGCAATGGGTCGTGAACCTGCTAGCTGCGTCTAAAGCGCGCTCACATTCCAAAACGGACCTCAGTTGTTGTTGCTGCTGCTGCTGCTGCTGCTACTACAGTTAGTGACTGTTGGCTTTTATGTATTGGCGCTTGGCACACTTGGCCCGCATCGATGACGCCGCCAACACGATTATGGCTGGCCGGGAAACCCCGTAACCATTTAACGCTTCAGCGCCTCCCAGCCTGGCCAAAGCCAGCCTCCAAGTCGACGCATTTGGCCGAAACTAAGTCTCCGTCACGTTGGCTCCCCCGGCTCTGTCAGTTTTAAATAAATAGCCCCAAACACACACAAGCACGATATAGGCCGCGTTCAGGCCTGTGTGTGTGTGTGTGTGTTGTGCTTACCATCGGCGTTCTTGCTGCCACTGCCAAGTATAATGGCATCATTGACTTTTGCTTTGATAGTGCTTTGGTTGAACTTTAGCGAGTATTTCGTGGGTCAACGGGCATGTTTTTGTGCATACTTATTTGTGCTTAGAGAAATCTGTTTCTGGTCAATGTTCAATATTGTGTTTGTTAAATCATTATATTTTATTTGATATTCAAATGATTTTTAATCAACAAGTCCATCTTACTTTACATGTAGTTATTGTTGCTGTTGCTGTCAATCAATTCATTTTATTGAATGGCATGTAAAAAAGTTGTGTTCAATATAAAACTATACATAATGGTGTTGTTGTTGTTGTTGTTGCTTGCCTTCGCTTAAATGTTTCATCATTAAACAATAGCGAAACATATATAATTTTTTTGATTTTTGATTTTCAACACAGGGAAGTTAAGTGCAATGGTTTGGTAGATTAATAATTATTATTTGGTTAGTTACAAGTCTTAAACGCTTTCTAATTTGGAAATGCCTGATAATGTTTGTTAGTTTCGTTTGGAACAATTAATTCAAATACACAAAACCAAAAAAATTCATTTGCGGCTCAAGACAGCTGCTGCTTTGTTCACTGGGGCGCCAAAGAGATTACTAAATTATGCGTAATTTTGCCTAAATGCTACAATTTCATGTATGAAAATAAGTAAATATGTATTTTAAAAGGAATACTAATTGATTGGCTGCTGTCGCTTTTTGGCCGCTTTAACATTATGGCTATATAAAAATTGATGCAGTTGGAGATTCCGTTGGCATTTACAAATGCACTTTTAGAGATTCCATGCGTGTCACAATGCGACGACTGAGCTCCGCATATCTGCACAATGGATAAATCAGCGTTTATTATAATGGGCAAGAACATTTATATGCGCTCACCTCTCTTTGATTTTCACTACCTCGCGCGCCAATTCCTGATCATAGCGATCCAAAATGGCGCGACACTCCGGCACCGATAGGTTTAAAAATTGAGCAACTTCATTACTAATTAGCAGAGCAGATATCAAATAGATGAGTACAATTCGCTGGGCTAGTTCATATGACTACTCACCTGATCTCATCAGTTTTGCGTGCATCCACTAGAAACATGCGCGCCACATCCTCGTGCGGTCCCAGCGTGATGCGCGTTATCAGCGGATATTCATTGTCCTTAAGGCGCTTCTGCTCACCATTGTCGTGAATAATGAACAGCGAGAAGTTCTCCGCAGCGCTATCCACCTTGTATTTCTCGAGCACCAAATTGATGACCTCCTGCGTGGTCACCAGCGAAGTAACCCATACAGACATCTGGGAGCCGTATGGTGGCGTAAAAAACGACGTTTCCCGATTGTAAAAGTGTCCATTAATCGAACAACGACGTTTCAGCTTCGTGCGGGAGCTATACATAAAAATTACCATTACTCTGCTGTGGCAGCCTTTTAGTTATTTAACTAACCGTCTGTTGCCACTGCGCCGCTTGATTGCAGCGGCTCCAGTGCGCGGTGCCCTTCTCAGGACAACGCCGTCCTCCGTGACATGTAAGCCGGCATCGTTGGTACCAGTTCCTGCCGCACTTCCTCTGCCCTCGCTGGCCGTGTAGAGCTCCTCCGTTTGAGTAAGCTCATCGCCAGCCACAGCACCGCTTAATACCTAAACAAATTTTGAGAGTATTATTAAAATAGATAACGATGTGGTTGTGATAAAATATATACATTACATTTTCTAATCAGCTTAAATATACTTAAGTTATTAATGCCACTCTATTTCTGATGGACTATGGACTTTGAAATGTGCATATAGAGTTACTAGTTGGAACTCAAATGACTAAAGTCAAAACGGCTGCAAATAGCGTAGAGAAACAATAAGCAATGAGACCTTAAAGTAACCGCAATTAGCAATCAAATCTATAATATATTACATACAGTTAATAAACAGCTCCATTTTTTAATCGATCTTTCATATGGGAGCAATATTACTACCCACTGGCTAAGATATTTTGAACTTTTTCGATTACAGTCCGAGCCGAAGGACACTCTTGCAGAGAAAAGAGACAAAAAGTCACACAGACAGGGTAATATCAACTGTCGATAAGATAAGACTCGCAACAAAATAACCCGCTGTAGGGGTCTAATAGAACACATCATATCTGTTTGATGTATTGAGCAAGAGAGAAGTCATCTATCGCTTCTTCGCATCGCTCAAACACACTCATCTGACATTAGTCTTATAATTATTATAAAAAAAATTCAACGTTACCGATGATGCGTCCGCACGGCTCGAATCGCACTCGCTGCCTCCAGCACGACGAGCACGCGGACGAGCACCAGCCACAGTAGCAGCACCGTCTTTGGGATAGCAATTCATTTGGATCTGCATATAACGCTGAGGCACATCGCTGCGTCGCATTGTGGCCAATCGATGCGGACGCAGCGTCGCATCGTCGTCGTCATCGCTGTCGGAGTAGACGAAGCAGCTGGGACCCGACTTGGAGCGATTGATGCCCTTCTCGAAGAGCTGGCGATACGGCTCATGTGGCTTATGGTGCTCCCGACTGGGCGCCGTAGAAGCAAAGGCCGAACCACTCTTCTGCAGCGCGTACTGCCGCTGTGATGAGCGTGGCGAGTTGATGCTGCTGCGCAAGTGCATGGTATCATTGATAAGTGTGGGATCTATGGAGCGCAAGGCGTGCTCGCAGTTAAAGCTCTTGCTCATGGCCGAGTTCTCGCCGTAGAACTTCAGTGAGTCGTTGATGCGAGAGGGATCGATTGGCTGGTTGCGTTTCAGTGTACCATCGTTTGGCTCCTGGAAAGAGTTTGCACCATTCACGTAGTCCTGGTGAACGCTGCGCTTAAAGTCCTCGAAATCCATGGGCTTCAACGTTGCATCGTCTGACGTCTTGTAGTCGTCCAGTGTGGTGTTGGTGGTGGTCACAGTGCTGGTGTTCTGCGTATTGGTGTTGGCAGTCAAGGAGTCAGTAGCGGTCATAAAGTTATCCGAACTGGTGGATGTGTTTGTGGTCGTTGTAGGCGATGACGCAGAGTTAATTAAATTATTTTGCGTTGCCGTTGAGGAGGTGCTATCGCTGCACGTTTTACTCGGTGAGCTCTCGCTGGACGATTGCGACGAGGATGATGGCAGCTTGACCGGCATTGTCTCATAGTTCTTATCCTTTTCGCTGTGACGTCGCTCCACCTGCAGCAGGTCGTCAATGTCGTCCCAGTCCAGTTTCTCCAAATTGCCCAACTTGGAGGGCAGTGTGCTGGACACGCAGCTTGTGCTGGCCGTGACAGCATCCGTCCCGCTGCCAATTAGCGTGCTGGAGGAATCCGTTGTTGTTGTATCCTCGTCCTCATTGTTGACATTGGACTGCCCATTTGGCAGCTGTCCACTGCCTGTTGTTGTATTGGCAGAGGCATCTTCGGGCGTCGTTGGCAGCTCGGATATCTCATTGAGACTGCAGGAGTCAAAGGTCATGCTCTCTGACAGTGAAATGTCCGTAGAAAGTGGGTCCACCTCGCTAGCGGTGGTCGTGGGAGCCGCCACCGATTCACTGGCTTCATTCTCCTTATCCGAACAGCTTTCCTGTTTAGAGAAGTAAATAAACAGTTTTAAATTCAAAGTCGTTGAACCTCATTTATTTGAACTTACATCCGCAGCTTTCGACGTACGGCAGGAGTTGCGCTTGCGCACTATAAACGTGCGCTGGTCATCGTCCTCCTTGAGATGAATGACGCCCTGCACGCCCCAAAAGACACGCAACGGGCCCTCAAGGATCAACCGATTGTTCACCTCCCGGCTGCGTATCTCGAGGCTTTTATTGTCATAAAATTGATTATAGACCTGCAAATAGCAAGCATTAATAGGAACCCATTTGTTTCATTTTATGCGCTTGCCACACACCTTCAGCTTGGATTCCAAATGATCGCGTGGCAGTGCGGGTCCATTGACCTGAGCAGCGATTGGCTTCGGAGCGGTCTTAGCTCCATAGCTCTTGTGTGACTCAACGCGCGTGCCGTGACCAAAAAGTTGCGGTCCGAACAGCGCTCCATAGCAGGGCACATGGCAATAAGGCACTCCTTTATGCTTTGGCAAAGCAACGAGAATGAAATGCATGCGATTAATTGCGTCTTACGTGAATGCTGTTTAGATTAAAAATACCTCTGCATGCTGGCCGGGATTAAGGCGCTTGCCGCACTCCTCGCAACGCAAACATTCCGGATGCCAATCGTAGCCCAGCGATTGTTTACGTTCCGCTATGTTGGACACACACCGAAAATCGAATATATGTAATTTGAATGTTATTTAAACAAATTGCAGTGTGTGCATGTGTGTATGCATGTGCATGTTGGTGTTTCAATTACCAAAGTAAACGGGTTTGCCGCATTTGTGGCACTTCCACATTCCGCTGTGCTGTCAGTCAGTCGGTCAGGTCAATGTTTCTCCTGGCGGGGCGTGTATGACGTATGTGACGTCACAGCGATTAATGCAGGTTGCTGTTAACACGGAACGAACACAAACACACAGAACAAGAACACAAGACAAAGGGTAAACAAATGAAAAACACAAGACGACGACTACGGCGACAACGAATGACGACTTAAGGCGACGATTCAGCGCTTCACTTTCATAGTTTTATAACAGAAATAAGCACTTGGCTCTTTTAAATGGTATGTAAAGGTCTTTTGCATTGATAATAACTGTGTTTTTATAGAAAATTATGTTACACAAAAACAGCACCAGGCGGAAGAAGCAGAAGAACCAAAAGTAGCAGTGCTGCACAGCGCTGAAATGCCACCAACGGCTGTTGTACAGCACTGCCGATGCGCTTTGGCCAAATTTAGTACGTTATTGAGAGCGAGTAGAAAGTGAGACGACGACGACGTTTTGTTGTGCGCGTCGCTTTGTGGCAGATTTTGTTAATTACTCCTGTACTCCGACAATAGTTAATTAATTAGTTGCCCAGCTTGCATGTGTGGCTGCTTTATAGAGAAAATGTACGCGTGTTGTTGAATCTCAAACGCCCATAATTAGGCTTCTCTGCCTCACACTCAAAACATCAATCAATTTTGGTGCAGAAGCAACAGCTGAAATTACCGAAATTTCGCCAAGCGATTTGTGTAAATAGCCAACAGTGCAAATACCGCAGGTCAAGTAAAGCAAATTAAAGCGTACCTGTGTGAGTGTGCATCTGTGTATGTCTAACAATGCGCGCCACAATTGAGTTTGAGGAGTGCCTAAAGGATTCGCCGAGATTCAGGTGCGTATTCGTCTCATAACAAAGCCCCATTTCCCCCTCCAGCTCTCCTCCAGCACTGCGCATTATGCGCATTCTATTTCCGCATTTGGTATTTAGCATATTTGCATTTGGGCTCCACAACAGTGGCTCAGATTTATTTTGTAGCGTGACTGGTTCCGCTTTATCATATCAACAGCTTTCGTTGCCCCCGCAACCGTCCATGCGATACCATACCCCTTCAGAGCTCGACTTCTATTGCGGCTCAAATATTGCTGCCCGCTTAATCATCATCGGAACAGTTTGTTATTCGCTGGAAAAATCGTCAGTGTTTCGGAATTTATCATTCATGCCATGCACAACAAGATGTGCAATTGAAAACTTGTGTGTGTTCAAACTTTAGTTGTGTTACATATTTTCGTGACACGAACACGTACGATTCACTTTCACGTGCTCGTGTTTGAAATAAATACGTTTTCGTGTCCTTATGAGCTCAGGTATTTTCAGGAAAATTAAATAAAAACAAAATAAACTATGTTATTTGTCCCAAAATTTCATTAAACTCTGCTAGAAAAGTAAAAAAGCAAGTCTTAAGGAACCTTTACTTGAAAATATTATTAAATTAGGAATGGCAATTACAAAGGAATAAAACTATAAATAATAGTTAAGTGAACACAGACATAGCGTACATACTCAATAAGTTAATTTGAAAAATATGTAGTTTCTTAAACAATTCGACACGCTCTTATAACTATACGTTAACACTGCATTTGTTTTTACTAATTGGTCTGGCAATCGATTGGGGCTTTTTCGTGCTGGTTGATAAGATTTCACCCCACAGCCAGCCTGTCTTTATTTTTGGCTAATCTCGCCCGAAAACAAAGCTTTCGCTCGCAATGCCACAGAGATTTTTTAATTGCTAACGCAAGCTCAGCTAATTCGATAGCTTTCACATATAAGGCGAGACGACTCAACAGGTTATAAAAAGTGTATAAAATTGCTACAACTTTTGACAGCGTCTGCAGTTCTTGCAAAAGGCTTCGCGCGCCTTTAATTAAAAGCACAAACAGCACTTTAATAAAGTGGCATAAATTAAAAGAGTCAACGTAAACAACAAAGAGCAGCAACTACGCCGCAGCTGCAGGCTCATACTCCTACTTCCTTGCCGCCTTTCCCTCCAATCCCGCCGATGAGCTGACTTTGTTGATTGAGCACACACTGGGCGCAAAGTTAATCGCCTACGACAGCGAGTCGGGGCTTTTGTTTACAGCCATAAAAAAAGAACAAGAACAGAATCTGCTAACGTCTTCAATTTACTTTTGCTACAGACAATTCATATCCAAGGAGGAGGCGGACATTGAGCATTTGGAGCAGCGGCTGGAGAAAATCATCAAGCTGTGCAATGTGGCCGTCGACTCGGGCAAGGAATATGTCAAGAATCAGAGGTAAACCGCGCACTTTACATTCGCTTTTCATATCTTATCTTTTGCATATTTGATTGCCCTTTTTATGACCTGCAGCGCCTTTGCCATGTCCTTGTGGGATCTGCAGCAGCATTTTCTCGACAATAAAAATGCGCACAATGCGCTGGGCAAGCTGATTCATTGCTTCCAGGTGGGTCGCTCCTCCTGTTATAGCCTTACATTTTTTTATCGTCTCTGTGTTTTCTGTTTGGCCAGGAAATGAATAAGTTCCATACGATATTGTTGGATCAGGCCAGTCGAACGGTGTTAAAAAATCTCAGCGTGTTTGTCAAAGACGACATCAACCAGGTCAAGGATTACAAAGGGCACTTCATGAAAGTCTCCGAGGGATATGACAATGCGCTAATTAAGAACGCTCAGGTGCGATCATTAACATAGTCTTTAAATATGTCCACGCTAACAAACATTTTCCACATCAACAGGCTGGCAAAAATCGACCACAGGAGGTTCAGGAGGCAGCCAATATACTTTCCGCTTCAAAATCTTGCTTTCAACACACCGCTTTGGACTATGTCAACTATATTACGTTAGTGCAGGCTCGAAAAGTGCCCTCGATACTATCTACGGTAAGTACCGAAGCGCTGTCGATAATTATTTGAATTAGTCACAACAGCTAACTAGAGATATAACTGAGAGATATCTTAATAAACGGCAATCTTCCAGTTATAAGACACATTGTATTTAGCATGTCCGAAAAGCGTTGGACATTTCGTAAAAGTATTGAAATTACTTTCAGTTTCAACAACTGATTAAAAACAGAAAAAAACTGCGGCGATAACAAACAGATTGAATGGGGGAACTACGACCCTACCTATAAAAAAAATCAATTTGTGCGGAATTGTTAACCACAATTATGTACATTCATAAGTTTATTTCTGGCAGAGCCGATAAGTCTGGCATAAGCAGCAAACTTCTAGGAACTTGTCGTAATGAAGTTTATCTCAAGTTCAATGATAAAAAAGAAAACAATACAATATAGTTATTGAGGTGAATAAATAGGAAAAGTAAAGTTCGATTTCCAGGTGATAAAATAATATGTTTTTTTGACCAATAAGTAGAGCTTTAGTTTATTTATATTTCTTATCGGCGTTGCGGTCAGCGATATGAGTACTGTGAATGAAATCGCATTGTATTCAACGTAAATACATCAAATCAACAGCAATTGTTGTGATAATGACGTCATTTTTGCGATGCACACTTAGTGGATATGTATTCACATATGTATGTATATGTAATGTGCTTATATTTTGTTTGTGATATCGCTGGCCCATTGATCAGTGTTGAGTCAGTTGTTCGCCGCCAGAATTGTTAGTCGGTTCTGAAGTGCGCTCGCTGCAGGTTCGTTGAACGCCTTCAATATGGGGCACAAAGTGTATATGTATATGTATACAGTTATTTAGAGGCATAAATATAAGCAAATTTGCAAACGTCTGCACGTGTTTTCTTTGCTGATCATATTGTGTTCTCTTTGGCAGCTGCTGGACTACTATCAAGCGTGCGTGACCTACTACCATCAGGGATTCGATTTGTGCAACGACTTTGACGAGTTCTTCAAGAATATTAGCGAGGATTTGAATGCGCTGCGCGGCGACTATCAGCAGTTGGAGAAGGTCATGCAGAATCGCCACATGAGCGTGAATCGGTATTGCGATTCGAATACGAACAGCGCCTCGCACAATGTCGAGGGCTATCTGTTCAAGAAGAAGTCGAAGGGGTTTAAGACCTGGTGCAGACGTTGGTTCTACCTGAGCGACAATCAGCTGGTGTACAGGTGGGTGCTTTTGCTTTTAGCTTCTACCTTGCTCATTTCTTATGATTTTTCCCATTCGTTCTGCTTGCCGGTTTAATCGTCTCTTCATTTGTTTGCCATTTTGTACTCGTACAATCGTATTGTGATTTCTGTTGTTGTGTTGTTGTTGTGATTGATTACGCTGAAGTGATTTGGATTCGCATTGCAGAAAACGCAGCAATGAGGATTCATTTTCGGTCATGGAGGAGGATCTGCGCATCTGCACGGTGCGGCCGGTCAACGAAGGCGATCGTCGCTTCTGCTTCGAGGTCATCTCGCCAACCAAGTGAGTAACCAGACAGTCCCTTACAATTATAGCACGATTGAATCGATCCAATCCACCCAACTTAGATCCCACACCCTCCAAGCGGACTCGGCCGACATGCTCTCGCTGTGGATCTCGGCGCTGCAGCACAGCATTGGCGCTGCCATTCAGCATGCCTCGACGCATCACTCACGACCACAGTCGACGAATGCACCAAATGCGCTGCCTGCCAAACGACGCATGTGAGTGTAACCAAATACAGATTGATAACAGCTGCATGATGATGAGTCATGTGTCATTTCAGCCACTGGGAGGAGTTCCTGAAAATACCGGGCAATGCGCACTGCTGCGACTGTCGCGGCGCAGATCCGCGTTGGGCTTCCATTAACTTGGGCATAACATTGTGCATCGAGTGCTCTGGTGTGCATCGCAGCCTGGGCGTCCACTACAGCAAGGTGCGCTCCTTGACGCTGGACGCCTGGGAGACGGAGAATGTCAAGGTGATGATGGAGCTGGGCAACGAGGTCGTTAATCGCATCTACGAGGCGCGCATCGCGGAGGATTGCGAGCTGAGGAAGCCCACGGAGCAATGTGAGATTGGTGTGCGCGAGTCCTGGATTAAGGCCAAGTATGTGGAGCGGCGGTTCATATGCGGCATGCCCAAGCCGCAGGACCTGCTGGCCAGTGAAACTGCCGAGGTGCTGAGCATAGAAAGCAGTGGAGCAACGGAGGAAGGAGGCGGTGGAGGTGGTGGTGGTGGCAATGGCGAAGGCCTTGGACTTCTTGGCAAGCGAGCGACACTCTCTTTGGGCGGCACACGCAAGTGGACGGTGAAAAAGCTGCGACGGCGACGCCAGCAGCGACCGTTGCCCAAAACTCTTAGCGATGATCCGAGCATATACAATACGGCTAAAACTGGTGACGAACTGGACGATGATGATGACGATGAGTCCATAAACATTCCGTCAATGTCGCTGAGCATATCGCGCGATGATTTGCTGGTCATTGGCGATGATTTGGCGCTGGACACCTATGAGACACCCGGCATCTTGGGCAGCGACCAGGAGAGCACTGAAGGCGAATCTGATGTGGAGCCGCCGGAGGAAGTACCCTTTACCCAGCTGGATGCAAATCTGTTGCTCTACAAAGCTGCCGTAGTACATAATCTGCCCGTTATGTGCATGGCCTTTGCCTTGGGCGCCGACAAGCACTGGAAGAACGTACAGGATCGCCAGCGTTCGTTTCTGCATCAGGCCGTACTCTCCGGCTCCGTGATGGCCTGTGAGTATGTGCTGCTGAATGGTTCCGCAATTGATGCCGTGGATGAGCTGGGCTACAGTGCGCTGCACATATCTACGGCCAAAGGACACATTGCGCAGGTGTATTTGCTGCTTAAGCATAAGGCTGCCTACGATCTGGCCTCCAGTGATGGCAAAAAGGCACTGGACATTGCCGTTGAACAGAAAAATGCAGATATTGTGACGCTGTAAGCTGACCATTTGTAATACAGTCTGTGTACACCTTGTACAACTTATATATATTCCGTTTGTGCTCTTATTTTCAGTCTGCGTCTGACACGTCTCAATGACGAGATCGGTCAGAACGATGAGTACAATGGCGAGGATGAGACCTACAAGGATGTAATGAAGGACTTCTCCAACTTTGCAGCCAGCCAGCCACGAATGTTGCGCCAGCGCAACGATTCAAATACGCTCGAATCGCAGCGCAGCTCGCTGACCAACTCCGACTAACAGTGGGCAGGCGCCTCGCGGCGAAACTGACAACTTACTCGTTACAATTGATATTCCAATATTTAGCTAGTTTGGGCGCTTATCGCTTGTCCTTTATGCGTTAACTTAATTGTTAAACGGTTCATTTCTGTGCCGGCATTTAAAAGGGAGACCGCCAAACTAAACCAGTTTTACTAGGCAATCTCATTTAAAAGGAGCTTTTGATATTAATACATACATTGCATTGCATTGCATTTCAGTTTCGTATTGGCTTAATGTTTTGTTGACGTTTAATTTATTAGCTTAGGTCTACAGTTAAGTGCATGTGGCTCGTAATCCATATTTATATAAATGTTTATTGTTTAAAAATGTTTAAATGTGTATGTACATGTATTATATTAAACGATATTATATGTATACTATATCTATATAGCTAGCTATCTTATATATTATATCGTATCATGTTGAAACTGTTTCAAATGTTTCCAATTTGTGTTTGTTAACGATACGTTTTTGTCTATATATGTATGTCATAAACTGTTTTGCATGTCTTTTCCACAGTTTCAAACCGATAAAGAAAATGTTCAACTTTAGTGCCAAAAATTGTGAGCACTTTAAAAAATTCGAATAAAATTATATAAACAAACTACATACGTTGATTTATACCAAAAGAATTGTCGCATATAAACTTGAAATATTGATTGAGTTTACAGTTTGTAATGGAAGTAGATGCTCTCTATGGGATTTGGAATAAGTTTTAGTCAAACTCCTCATCATTCGCATTGCCGTCCATGGCAGAGTCGGCACCGGTGTCCTTGATCTTGTGCACATTCTGCAGATGCCGCTGCACAGCGCTGCGGTCGTTGAACTGCCGTCCGCATTCCTTGCAGGCAAACGTGACGCCCGCGTGGGTGACCAGGTGACGGCTCAGACCCGACACGTGATGAAAACTACTCTTGCATAGGTGGCACTTGTGCTTCCGTTCGCCGTCCTTGTGCATGCGGTTGATGTGCTGCTGCAGATTGGTCTTTTGGGCAAAGCACGTTTCGCATTCGTCGCATTTATACGGCTTAGTGCCCGTATGGACGATCATGTGACGCTTGAGCGAACTGGCGCAGGATAACTGCAGCTCGCAAACGGGACACTTGAGCGCACCACCAGTGCCATTCTTCAGCGTTTTGATGTGTGTGCTGAGATGGCGCGACAGCATTTTCTCTGTGGCAAACGCAATGGGACACAACTGGCACTGAAACGTTTTCAGCGTATCGCTGGCGCGCCCAATGTTTGGCTTGGTGTTCCGCGGCGTTCGCTTAACCACGAAATCGCTTTTTGGATTTTTGGGTGAGCTTAAAACGTCGCTGTCCACCTTTTCGTTCGACTGCAAGCGGAAGGCAGTTGGATATGATTAAATGATAGCGGGTTTGCATTTTGATTACTTACCAATATAATGACATTATCCTTGTATGCGTACATCTGCTGATCGTCGCCCTCTTCAGTGTCAAGATCGAACACCATCACATCGTCCATATCCTCAGATTTGTCTTCAGTATGCTGTATGTCCCCGTTGTCCTGAACTGCTAGAACAAAATGTCGAGTCATTATAGATGCCAGGCATTGACAAATTTCTAGAGATTCTGTTTGACGAGTAATCGCTGTACTAAAATAGTTAAATGCTTACTGTTATATGATGTTATGCTATTGTCCTGCTGAAAGTCTGTGGAGCAATTGGACGTCGTCTCCGTTGAGCCGGCATTAATGATATAAATTTCACCATTTTCACTGGTCACTACCTCGGCAGCGCCGACCATTTTAATATTATGCAAGCTCTCCGAGATATCTGGTGCTGACATTTCCAGCTCGGAGTGTTGCTCCACTTTGGTACAGCGTTGCAGCTCGTATTCGGCATCTAGATTTTCGGGCACTTTTTGTGGACGCTTCAATTGAACTGTGGGCGACGAGACGCGTCCTCGTTTGCGAGTTTGACGCGGTTCAGTTGCTGGCTTGAATGTGGGTGCTTTTGTAGGCGCTTGTCTTGCTGGAGGTGCCGTGAATGATTCGCTGTTCGGCTTAGACTCGTCTGGAAGAGTCTCCCAGAGACCGGCTTTCTTTTCGGCCAAAAACACCTCAATTTCTCCTAAGAGCTTGGCCAGCTGTTCCTTGCGGCTCTCCTCCTGAATCTCGTCGTGTAGTTGCTGACGCACATCTCCTCGTACCTCCTCCATGAGCTCCATGCGCAGATCGCCGGATAGCTGCTGGCGTGCGGCATCGAAACGCCTTTCGAACTCCTTTTCAGCATCTTGCTTGTACTTTTCGCGCCATTTCTGAGATCTCTTGTCGTGCACCTTATCCAACTTATCAATGAATACTATGGACTCCTCAAACTCCAGCTCGTCCTCGTCCGAATCGTCCGATGCCTTGGAAAAGACGCGACTCTTTTTGCCCATGCTCACCAGACGGATGTGCTTGCGCAGCTTCTTATCAGCCATTTGACTGCGCTGACGAAAGAGAAATGATTTATCCAACTGGTAGCGACAGTCGCCACATATCTTTTTCGGCAAGCCATCACTTGGCTTCGCCTCCAGCGAGAGGCAGGCCATCAGGCGCATCGGTATCGATAGCTGTGTGTCGTCCTCGGCAAATATGGTGTGCGCATCTTTGTGAGCCTTCAGGCACAGGCGACACCACGCTTCCACATCTGGGTGAAATTCCGCTGTGCTCGACATTACGAATCTTGTGTTTGCTCTTTTTATTGTGCTGCACCGACGCCAAATTACCGAACTGAGCTGTTGCCCAACACTAGCAGCATTTTGACATGACAAGTGAGTAACCAGACAGTCCCTTACAATTATAGCACGATTGAATCGATCCAATCCACCCAACTTAGATCCCACACCCTCCAAGCGGACTCGGCCGACATGCTCTCGCTGTGGATCTCGGCGCTGCAGCACAGCATTGGCGCTGCCATTCAGCATGCCTCGACGCATCACTCACGACCACAGTCGACGAATGCACCAAATGCGCTGCCTGCCAAACGACGCATGTGAGTGTAACCAAATACAGATTGATAACAGCTGCATGATGATGAGTCATGTGTCATTTCAGCCACTGGGAGGAGTTCCTGAAAATACCGGGCAATGCGCACTGCTGCGACTGTCGCGGCGCAGATCCGCGTTGGGCTTCCATTAACTTGGGCATAGCAGTGTGCATCGAGTGCTCTGGTGTGCATCGCAGCCTGGGCGTCCACTACAGCAAGGTGCGCTCCTTGACGCTGGACGCCTGGGAGACGGAGAATGTCAAGGTGATGATGGAGCTGGGCAACGAGGTCGTTAATCGCATCTACGAGGCGCGCATCGCGGAGGATTGCGAGCTGAGGAAGCCCACGGAGCAATGTGAGATTGGTGTGCGCGAGTCCTGGATTAAGGCCAAGTATGTGGAGCGGCGGTTCATATGCGGCATGCCCAAGCCGCAGGACCTGCTGGCCAGTGAAACTGCCGAGGTGCTGAGCATAGAAAGCAGTGGAGCAACGGAGGAAGGAGGCGGTGGAGGTGGTGGTGGTGGCAATGGCGAAGGCCTTGGACTTCTTGGCAAGCGAGCGACACTCTCTTTGGGCGGCACACGCAAGTGGACGGTGAAAAAGCTGCGACGGCGACGCCAGCAGCGACCGTTGCCCAAAACTCTTAGCGATGATCCGAGCATATACAATACGGCTAAAACTGGTGACGAACTGGACGATGATGATGACGATGAGTCCATAAACATTCCGTCAATGTCGCTGAGCATATCGCGCGATGATTTGCTGGTCATTGGCGATGATTTGGCGCTGGACACCTATGAGACACCCGGCATCTTGGGCAGCGACCAGGAGAGCACTGAAGGCGAATCTGATGTGGAGCCGCCGGAGGAAGTACCCTTTACCCAGCTGGATGCAAATCTGTTGCTCTACAAAGCTGCCGTAGTACATAATCTGCCCGTTATGTGCATGGCCTTTGCCTTGGGCGCCGACAAGCACTGGAAGAACGTACAGGATCGCCAGCGTTCGTTTCTGCATCAGGCCGTACTCTCCGGCTCCGTGATGGCCTGTGAGTATGTGCTGCTGAATGGTTCCGCAATTGATGCCGTGGATGAGCTGGGCTACAGTGCGCTGCACATATCTACGGCCAAAGGACACATTGCGCAGGTGTATTTGCTGCTTAAGCATAAGGCTGCCTACGATCTGGCCTCCAGTGATGGCAAAAAGGCACTGGACATTGCCGTTGAACAGAAAAATGCAGATATTGTGACGCTGTAAGCTGACCATTTGTAATACAGTCTGTGTACACCTTGTACAACTTATATATATTCCGTTTGTGCTCTTATTTTCAGTCTGCGTCTGACACGTCTCAATGACGAGATCGGTCAGAACGATGAGTACAATGGCGAGGATGAGACCTACAAGGATGTAATGAAGGACTTCTCCAACTTTGCAGCCAGCCAGCCACGAATGTTGCGCCAGCGCAACGATTCAAATACGCTCGAATCGCAGCGCAGCTCGCTGACCAACTCCGACTAACAGTGGGCAGGCGCCTCGCGGCGAAACTGACAACTTACTCGTTACAATTGATATTCCAATATTTAGCTAGTTTGGGCGCTTATCGCTTGTCCTTTATGCGTTAACTTAATTGTTAAACGGTTCATTTCTGTGCCGGCATTTAAAAGGGAGACCGCCAAACTAAACCAGTTTTACTAGGCAATCTCATTTAAAAGGAGCTTTTGATATTAATACATACATTGCATTGCATTTCATTTCAGTTTCGTATTGGCTTAATGTTTTGTTGACGTTTAATTTATTAGCTTAGGTCTACAGTTAAGTGCATGTGGCTCGTAATCCATATTTATATAAATGTTTATTGTTTAAAAATGTTTAAATGTGTATGTACATGTATTATATTAAACGATATTATATGTATACTATATCTATATAGCTAGCTATCTTATATATTATATCGTATCATGTTGAAACTGTTTCAAATGTTTCCAATTTGTGTTTGTTAACGATACGTTTTTGTCTATATATGTATGTCATAAACTGTTTTGCATGTCTTTTCCACAGTTTCAAACCGATAAAGAAAATGTTCAACTTTAGTGCCAAAAATTGTGAGCACTTTAAAAAATTCGAATAAAATTATATAAACAAACTACATACGTTGATTTATACCAAAAGAATTGTCGCATATAAACTTGAAATATTGATTGAGTTTACAGTTTGTAATGGAAGTAGATGCTCTCTATGGGATTTGGAATAAGTTTTAGTCAAACTCTTCATCATTCGCATTGCCGTCCATGGCAGAGTCGGCACCGGTGTCCTTGATCTTGTGCACATTCTGCAGATGCCGCTGCACAGCGCTGCGGTCGTTGAACTGCCGTCCGCATTCCTTGCAGGCAAACGTGACGCCCGCGTGGGTGACCAGGTGACGGCTCAGACCCGACACGTGATGAAAACTACTCTTGCATAGGTGGCACTTGTGCTTCCGTTCGCCGTCCTTGTGCATGCGGTTGATGTGCTGCTGCAGATTGGTCTTTTGGGCAAAGCACGTTTCGCATTCGTCGCATTTATACGGCTTAGTGCCCGTATGGACGATCATGTGACGCTTGAGCGAACTGGCGCAGGATAACTGCAGCTCGCAAACGGGACACTTGAGCGCACCACCAGTGCCATTCTTCAGCGTTTTGATGTGTGTGCTGAGATGGCGCGACAGCATTTTCTCTGTGGCAAACGCAATGGGACACAACTGGCACTGAAACGTTTTCAGCGTATCGCTGGCGCGCCCAATGTTTGGCTTGGTGTTCCGCGGCGTTCGCTTAACCACGAAATCGCTTTTTGGATTTTTGGGTGAGCTTAAAACGTCGCTGTCCACCTTTTCGTTCGACTGCAAGCGGAAGGCAGTTGGATATGATTAAATGATAGCGGGTTTGCATTTTGATTACTTACCAATATAATGACATTATCCTTGTATGCGTACATCTGCTGATCGTCGCCCTCTTCAGTGTCAAGATCGAACACCATCACATCGTCCATATCCTCAGATTTGTCTTCAGTATGCTGTATGTCCCCGTTGTCCTGAACTGCTAGAACAAAATGTCGAGTCATTATAGATGCCAGGCATTGACAAATTTCTAGAGATTCTGTTTGACGAGTAATCGCTGTACTAAAATAGTTAAATGCTTACTGTTATATGATGTTATGCTATTGTCCTGCTGAAAGTCTGTGGAGCAATTGGACGTCGTCTCCGTTGAGCCGGCATTAATGATATAAATTTCACCATTTTCACTGGTCACTACCTCGGCAGCGCCGACCATTTTAATATTATGCAAGCTCTCCGAGATATCTGGTGCTGACATTTCCAGCTCGGAGTGTTGCTCCACTTTGGTACAGCGTTGCAGCTCGTATTCGGCATCTAGATTTTCGGGCACTTTTTGTGGACGCTTCAATTGAACTGTGGGCGACGAGACGCGTCCTCGTTTGCGAGTTTGACGCGGTTCAGTTGCTGGCTTGAATGTGGGTGCTTTTGTAGGCGCTTGTCTTGCTGGAGGTGCCGTGAATGATTCGCTGTTCGGCTTAGACTCGTCTGGAAGAGTCTCCCAGAGACCGGCTTTCTTTTCGGCCAAAAACACCTCAATTTCTCCTAAGAGCTTGGCCAGCTGTTCCTTGCGGCTCTCCTCCTGAATCTCGTCGTGTAGTTGCTGACGCACATCTCCTCGTACCTCCTCCATGAGCTCCATGCGCAGATCGCCGGATAGCTGCTGGCGTGCGGCATCGAAACGCCTTTCGAACTCCTTTTCAGCATCTTGCTTGTACTTTTCGCGCCATTTCTGAGATCTCTTGTCGTGCACCTTATCCAACTTATCAATGAATACTATGGACTCCTCAAACTCCAGCTCGTCCTCGTCCGAATCGTCCGATGCCTTGGAAAAGACGCGACTCTTTTTGCCCATGCTCACCAGACGGATGTGCTTGCGCAGCTTCTTATCAGCCATTTGACTGCGCTGACGAAAGAGAAATGATTTATCCAACTGGTAGCGACAGTCGCCACATATCTTTTTCGGCAAGCCATCACTTGGCTTCGCCTCCAGCGAGAGGCAGGCCATCAGGCGCATCGGTATCGATAGCTGTGTGTCGTCCTCGGCAAATATGGTGTGCGCATCTTTGTGAGCCTTCAGGCACAGGCGACACCACGCTTCCACATCTGGGTGAAATTCCGCTGTGCTCGACATTACGAATCTTGTGTTTGCTCTTTTTATTGTGCTGCACCGACGCCAAATTACCGAACTGAGCTGTTGCCCAACACTAGCAGCATTTTGACATGACAAGTGAGTAACCAGACAGTCCCTTACAATTATAGCACGATTGAATCGATCCAATCCACCCAACTTAGATCCCACACCCTCCAAGCGGACTCGGCCGACATGCTCTCGCTGTGGATCTCGGCGCTGCAGCACAGCATTGGCGCTGCCATTCAGCATGCCTCGACGCATCACTCACGACCACAGTCGACGAATGCACCAAATGCGCTGCCTGCCAAACGACGCATGTGAGTGTAACCAAATACAGATTGATAACAGCTGCATGATGATGAGTCATGTGTCATTTCAGCCACTGGGAGGAGTTCCTGAAAATACCGGGCAATGCGCACTGCTGCGACTGTCGCGGCGCAGATCCGCGTTGGGCTTCCATTAACTTGGGCATAACATTGTGCATCGAGTGCTCTGGTGTGCATCGCAGCCTGGGCGTCCACTACAGCAAGGTGCGCTCCTTGACGCTGGACGCCTGGGAGACGGAGAATGTCAAGGTGATGATGGAGCTGGGCAACGAGGTCGTTAATCGCATCTACGAGGCGCGCATCGCGGAGGATTGCGAGCTGAGGAAGCCCACGGAGCAATGTGAGATTGGTGTGCGCGAGTCCTGGATTAAGGCCAAGTATGTGGAGCGGCGGTTCATATGCGGCATGCCCAAGCCGCAGGACCTGCTGGCCAGTGAAACTGCCGAGGTGCTGAGCATAGAAAGCAGTGGAGCAACGGAGGAAGGAGGCGGTGGAGGTGGTGGTGGTGGCAATGGCGAAGGCCTTGGACTTCTTGGCAAGCGAGCGACACTCTCTTTGGGCGGCACACGCAAGTGGACGGTGAAAAAGCTGCGACGGCGACGCCAGCAGCGACCGTTGCCCAAAACTCTTAGCGATGATCCGAGCATATACAATACGGCTAAAACTGGTGACGAACTGGACGATGATGATGACGATGAGTCCATAAACATTCCGTCAATGTCGCTGAGCATATCGCGCGATGATTTGCTGGTCATTGGCGATGATTTGGCGCTGGACACCTATGAGACACCCGGCATCTTGGGCAGCGACCAGGAGAGCACTGAAGGCGAATCTGATGTGGAGCCGCCGGAGGAAGTACCCTTTACCCAGCTGGATGCAAATCTGTTGCTCTACAAAGCTGCCGTAGTACATAATCTGCCCGTTATGTGCATGGCCTTTGCCTTGGGCGCCGACAAGCACTGGAAGAACGTACAGGATCGCCAGCGTTCGTTTCTGCATCAGGCCGTACTCTCCGGCTCCGTGATGGCCTGTGAGTATGTGCTGCTGAATGGTTCCGCAATTGATGCCGTGGATGAGCTGGGCTACAGTGCGCTGCACATATCTACGGCCAAAGGACACATTGCGCAGGTGTATTTGCTGCTTAAGCATAAGGCTGCCTACGATCTGGCCTCCAGTGATGGCAAAAAGGCACTGGACATTGCCGTTGAACAGAAAAATGCAGATATTGTGACGCTGTAAGCTGACCATTTGTAATACAGTCTGTGTACACCTTGTACAACTTATATATATTCCGTTTGTGCTCTTATTTTCAGTCTGCGTCTGACACGTCTCAATGACGAGATCGGTCAGAACGATGAGTACAATGGCGAGGATGAGACCTACAAGGATGTAATGAAGGACTTCTCCAACTTTGCAGCCAGCCAGCCACGAATGTTGCGCCAGCGCAACGATTCAAATACGCTCGAATCGCAGCGCAGCTCGCTGACCAACTCCGACTAACAGTGGGCAGGCGCCTCGCGGCGAAACTGACAACTTACTCGTTACAATTGATATTCCAATATTTAGCTAGTTTGGGCGCTTATCGCTTGTCCTTTATGCGTTAACTTAATTGTTAAACGGTTCATTTCTGTGCCGGCATTTAAAAGGGAGACCGCCAAACTAAACCAGTTTTACTAGGCAATCTCATTTAAAAGGAGCTTTTGATATTAATACATACATTGCATTGCATTTCATTTCAGTTTCGTATTGGCTTAATGTTTTGTTGACGTTTAATTTATTAGCTTAGGTCTACAGTTAAGTGCATGTGGCTCGTAATCCATATTTATATAAATGTTTATTGTTTAAAAATGTTTAAATGTGTATGTACATGTATTATATTAAACGATATTATATGTATACTATATCTATATAGCTAGCTATCTTATATATTATATCGTATCATGTTGAAACTGTTTCAAATGTTTCCAATTTGTGTTTGTTAACGATACGTTTTTGTCTATATATGTATGTCATAAACTGTTTTGCATGTCTTTTCCACAGTTTCAAACCGATAAAGAAAATGTTCAACTTTAGTGCCAAAAATTGTGAGCACTTTAAAAAATTCGAATAAAATTATATAAACAAACTACATACGTTGATTTATACCAAAAGAATTGTCGCATATAAACTTGAAATATTGATTGAGTTTACAGTTTGTAATGGAAGTAGATGCTCTCTATGGGATTTGGAATAAGTTTTAGTCAAACTCCTCATCATTCGCATTGCCGTCCATGGCAGAGTCGGCACCGGTGTCCTTGATCTTGTGCACATTCTGCAGATGCCGCTGCACAGCGCTGCGGTCGTTGAACTGCCGTCCGCATTCCTTGCAGGCAAACGTGACGCCCGCGTGGGTGACCAGGTGACGGCTCAGACCCGACACGTGATGAAAACTACTCTTGCATAGGTGGCACTTGTGCTTCCGTTCGCCGTCCTTGTGCATGCGGTTGATGTGCTGCTGCAGATTGGTCTTTTGGGCAAAGCACGTTTCACAGTGCGGACACTGATGACGCTTGGCGCCCGTATGCGTATCCATGTGGCGCTTAAGGACCTCCCGCTGCGAAAACGACAAATCGCATTCGTCGCATTTAAACGGCTTAACGCCCGTATGGACGATCATGTGACGCTTGAGCGAACTGGCGCAGGATAACTGCAGCTCGCAAACGGGACACTTGAGCGCACCACCAGTGCCATTCTTCAGCGTTTTGATGTGTGTGCTGAGATGGCGCGACAGCATTTTCTCTGTGGCAAACGCAATGGGACACAACTGGCACTGAAACGTTTTCAGCGTATCGCTGGCGCGCCCAATGTTTGGCTTGGTGTTCCGCGGCGTTCGCTTAACCACGAAATCGCTTTTTGGATTTTTGGGTGAGCTTAAAACGTCGCTGTCCACCTTTTCGTTCGACTGCAAGCGGAAGGCAGTTGGATATGATTAAATGATAACGGGTTTGCATTTTGATTACTTACCAATATAATGACATTATCCTTGTATGCGTACATCTGCTGATCGTCGCCCTCTTCAGTGTCAAGATCGAACACCATCACATCGTCCATATCCTCAGATTTGTCTTCAGTATACTGTATGTCCCCGTTGTCCTGAACTGCTAGAACAAAATGTCGAGTCATTATAGATGCCAGGCGTTGACAAATTTCTAGAGATTCTGTTTGACGAGTAATCGCTGTACTAAAATAGTTAAATGCTTACTGTTATATGATGTTATGCTATTGTCCTGCTGAAAGTCTGTGGAGCAATTGGACGTCGTCTCCGTTGAGCCGGCATTAATGATATAAATTTCACCATTTTCACTGGTCACTACCTCGGCAGCGCCGACCATTTTAATATTATGCAAGCTCTCCGAGATATCTGGTGCTGACATTTCCAGCTCGGAGTGTTGCTCCACTTTGGTACAGCGTTGCAGCTCGTATTCGGCATCTAGATTTTCGGGCACTTTTTGTGGACGCTTCAATTGAACTGTGGGCGACGAGACGCGTCCTCGTTTGCGAGTTTGACGCGGTTCAGTTGCTGGCTTGAATGTGGGTGCTTTTGTAGGCGCTTGCCTTGCTGGAGGTGCCGTGAATGATTCGCTGTTCGGCTTAGACTCGTCTGGAAGAGTCTCCCAGAGACCGGCTTTCTTTTCGGCCAAAAACACCTCAATTTCTCCTAAGAGCTTGGCCAGCTGTTCCTTGCGGCTCTCCTCCTGAATCTCGTCGTGTAGTTGCTGACGCACATCTCCTCGTACCTCCTCCATGAGCTCCATGCGCAGATCGCCGGATAGCTGCTGGCGTGCGGCATCGAAACGCCTTTCGAACTCCTTTTCAGCATCTTGCTTGTACTTTTCGCGCCATTTCTGAGATCTCTTGTCGTGCACCTTATCCAACTTATCAATGAATACTATGGACTCCTCAAACTCCAGCTCGTCCTCGTCCGAATCGTCCGATGCCTTGGAAAAGACGCGACTTTTTTTGCCCATGCTCACCAGACGGATGTGCTTGCGCAGCTTCTTATCAGCCATTTGACTGCGCTGACGAAAGAGAAATGATTTCTCCAACTGGTAGCGACAGTCGCCACATATCTTTTTCGGCAAGCCATCACTTGGCTTCGCCTCCAGCGAGAGGCAGGCCATCAGGCGCATCGGTATCGATAGCTGTGTGTCGTCCTCGGCAAATATGGTGTGCGCATCTTTGTGCGCCTTCAGGCACAGGCGACACCACGCTTCCACATCTGGGTGAAATTCCGCTGTGCTCGACATTACGAATCTTGTGTTTGCTCTTTTTATTGTGCTGCACCGACGCCAAATTACCGAACTGAGCTGTTGCCCAACACTAGCAGCAATTTGACATGACGCTGTGGTCACCCCAAAACATTAACATTATCAGAGATGTTATTAACAGCGCGCACTCTTGTTCCATTCAAATGTGCTGTTGCCCAACACTAGCAGCAATTTGACATGACGCTGTGGTCACCCCAAAACACTTAACATTATCAGAGATGTTATTAACAGCGCGCACTCTTGTTCCATTCAAATGTGCTGTTATTATTATTCACATGAGCTGCAAACATTTTGTCTATTATTTTTTTTTGTTTTAAAAACAAAACGAACATACCGAAAGTAAAATAAATGTAGATGTACATGGAACTACTCTTATAACTTGATTTGTGATGTGTGTTACAGATGTGTACAGCACAATGAAAAATATGAAGTTGATTAGGTCTTAGGAAACTTTATTTAAAATTTAAATTGAGATTCTTCAATCATAGATTTAAATGCTAGAGTAATTATTTTCAGGGTTGTGATAAGTAATGCGCATAATTTGTTTATTCAAAAAAATTTCTTAATATAGTTGTATAAATAGCGTACAATTTGTATATTAAAAAAAAAGAAAAAAAATCCTATTACAGTATTATTTGTTTAATTTGTTGTTTTGTTTACTACTTTCGAGCCTCTAAGATGACATTTATAGCATATTCGACTTTTTGGTTTAAACGGGTTACTACGGGCTGTGCTTAAGCCGTGTTTCCGACAAAGTCGGACTCTCAGGTCTTTGTCCCCTGCATCGGCAGAAGCAGCCGCTTTGGATGACTGGGACTTGGTCGGTTTTTTGTTTGTAGTATCTTCTACCGGCCGACGTTCAAGTTGAAATGCCAGAGATTTAGTTCGCTGAGTCCGTTTTTTTGCTGTGGTCGCTGTGGCAGTTAGGAATTGTGTACTCTGCAGATCCTCTCGCAAGTGACTATACTGTGAATTTTGCATGTTTATTTCCACCATTGCCAACGGCACGATTGCTGCAGGAGCAGCAACTGCTTCTTTGCTTGGAACGTTGATTTTATCAGACACCGGCGTCTGAGTTTGCTGGAAGGATTCATCCTCTGAAATGGTCGTTGTTGTTATAAAATGCATAGTTGAATAAGCCTATTTGACGTACATACCAAGCACTTCGAGAATGGTCACATCAACCGCATCCATGTCAGTCGGGTATTCTGCATGCGCCGTCTGTTCGTCCTCGCCGTCGTTCCGATCCACAATGGCCGATAGGCTTTCTAGTCCTGGAGTATCCAGATCGGAGACAAATCCCTCGGAGCCACATGTCATCGCGCGCACCGTCTCGTTGCGTTTGTTAACGAAAATGCTTTCGATGTCGTAAAACAGATCGTCCAGCACACTTAGACGACACTCCTTTTTGGCCTGCGCAAGCAGCATATTGCCCACTTCGTTGCGCACTTGCTCCTCCAGCTCCTCGCGCACTTGTTGCTTGCACAGCTCAAATAGCTCTTTTTTGTATGCGTCTATTTCAGTGCGGATCATCTGAGCCGCCTCGCGACGCCAGTTTGCATTGCTCTCCGAGCACACTGTGGACGAGCACAGTGCGATGTCCTTTAGGTGGACGGCTTCCTCGTCCTCCCAGTCGCACACATCCTTTGTTTGGCCGTCCAGATTGCGGTCGTAGCGCCGCAAATGTCTCAGCCAGCGATCGGCGGCTTGGCAGCGTTTACGAAAATAGTGAAATTCCTCCAAACGCAGACGACACGCTTGGCAAATTAACTGCGGAAGATTATCGTTGGAGTTGACTTCAAGGCCTGTACAAGACATAATCCGCACAGCTGCTTGCCCATTAGCGATGACAAAGTTCGCATCTTTCGCTAGACATAGACGGCAGTGAGATAACATTTCTTTAATATAGCACTTAAAAACCTAAAAAAAAAAAGAGACGATTCCACCATAAAGAAGTTACAAAAGGACGCCCTGTATCAGTGTGACCGCCAGCAGTCGACTCGAAAATACCTTTAGCTGATAACAAAAATACCAAATCTAGTGTTTACTTTATAACAATACCTCATCTATTGGGGTATTCCGTCCGTCGAATTGTATTTATTTTCTCATAGTTTTAAGCAAATCCAAGTAAAATCATTTATAATATATGAACGGTCCCCCTAAAAGTTGCACGAAACCAAAATGAAATCAGCGCTGTACCTGTGGCCTCTGAGTTTTTCCGATAGTTTTTTTTTGGCGGACTGGCAACTCGGCTGCTTTGTTTTGATTGTGTATGCAATAGTTGCAAAAGATGAATGCAAGTCAAAATCAAGGGATGGAACAAATCCCATTAATATATTGCAACTAAAATTTAAATACATTATAAAACTAATAATAAATCAATATATGTTATTTGTTTAAATCTGATTATACTATTTCACTGTATTTCTCATTTGCTTGTTTTATCTGCTTTGGGTAACAACATAGAATACATTATTTACAAGAAGTTGCAGCTTGGCATTGTAAATAGTTTTGTTTGTAGCTACTTGGAAGTTGTATACGAATATGAGAAGCTTGATGTTGTCTGAAATAGTAATGTAGTCAATTTATATGATTTAATTTCTGAAAATAATTTGATGACAAGTCATCCAACGCAAATAAAAACACAATACAATGTATGAAACAATTTTGTTATAATTCATTAAATATTAAGTATAAATACGCAGTTAACTATCAAGTATTATATACACAATTACAATAATTTATTCAGTCACTATAATGCTTCTATATACACAAAATGATATACATACATACATATATAAAAATATATATGTGCATATATATATATATATAAATATAAATGATATATTATATCCAATAATTTGAACTCACTTCCGCACTTCAATAAATATGCATTAATATTTTAAAATATACAACAGTCGTCGTTTTCAAGAATTGGTTGGGTCTGGGGACTTTAGGATGTCTGCCAAGGATTGCCTACTTACAGCTAAATGTGTTCGTTACAAGAAGTCCAAGATGCATACACACAAATCGATGCACTTTATGCACTTTAACCTCGTGTTACGTGTTAAATAAATAGTATTGATCAGCATTAATCATAATTAACATTGAAATACAATAAGTTTTAGGCATATAGTACATACATAACTACAAAATATATTACAATTAGCGCTTATCGCGAATTTGACGTCGACGTCGGCATGTGGAACTGCATGAAATATGTATTAAGTGTGTGTGGGCTGCCAAATCTGCCAAATCTGCCAAATACTGCTCGGTGCCCGCCTGGCTAATCGTGACGCCAGCTCTGCGGCAGCACATAGTCCTTCACCTTGTACAGCGCATTGGCATACCAGTGCACGCCATTCTGGAGCTGCGCTGTTGCATCCTTTGGCATTGCTGGCGACTGTTGCTGCGTGGAGCGCAGCTGGCTCTTGGCTGGCAGCCAGGACTGCAGCGTGCACCAGAGTCGCATGGGCGCCAAGCCCCAGTGCGCCAGCGACTGGCTGCTGATCACCGCATAGCACGACGCGGCCACGGAGTTCACCACAATGGTGCCCTCGCGGGTGAGCGGAGCAACAACGCCGCGGCTGCGCACACTGCTCACGCGCAGGACGCGCTGTGGCCGCAGCACGCCCGTGGAGTCGTACACCAGCACATAGTTGAGCTCCTCGATGCGATCGGCGAACACAAAGTCGAGTGTCTGCCGCTCCGGCTGCCACACGGTGATGAGATGGGCGGGCGTTACGGTCAGCACAGCGCCGCCGTACGTGTGCAGCTGCACAAAGTTCTGCAACTGCTCCAAATTGCGGTCCATGAACAGGATGACCTCGCTGTAGACGGGCTGCCCCTTGTCGTCCATGCTGAG
>JAWNLL010000166.1:307500-310000 GCA_035042425.1 Drosophila flavopinicola
GATGTAGGCTGCCTTTGTGTGCAAACATTTGGCACGCAGTTCTAGCAGGCGTAAAATCAATTTGCAAGATCCTTTTTAACAAGCCACAAAATCAGCTTTGCCCCAGACTGAGTTTTGTGACTTTGTTTTGATTTTGGGTGCGCCGCATTGTTTGCTGCCTATTGATGTTGCTGCTGCTGTTGTTTGTTGTTGTTTTGCTGTTTGTTGTTTGCTGTTTGCTGTTTGGCAATGCCAAGCAAATCGGTTTTTAATTTGTCACACCACAGTTGCGGACTCGGCCGGCTGTGGAGAATTGGAATTGGACAGGCAGGACAAACGAGGCCAAGAAACGCATTCCAGGAAGAGTTCAATGCTATTTGCATGCGTATATATGTATATCGTATATAGATTTTGAGCAACTTTGCTTTATTAAAAGGCTTAACCAGTCGAGTACTCAACTGTCTGTGCTGCTGTTGCTAATGAGCTCAAAAGCGTAACGCCGAACAGCAAATAAAAGCAGCGTAGTCTCTTTGTCTTAAGCATGCCAACGATGTTTACCCGACATGCTAATGCATTGGGCTCTCGTTGCTTGATCGAGACCTGCCCGATCGATGCACAAACAAGGCCCCAGTCCCAGTCCCAGATCCCAGGTCCCAGGTCCAAGTGCCAAGAGCTAAATGCCGACGGGTGCGTAAAGTAAACATTTAGGCAACAGCAACAGCAACAGCATCAGCGTCGGCGGCATTGCAATCGCCATCGATGTCGGCGGCCCAAAAAGATGGCTAAATAATGTGTTTGTATTGTAAGTGGCATGGCTGTTAGACAACACCATGAACACACAATCACACTATCCTAGCAGCAGCAGCAGCAGCAGCAGCAGTGAGAGGCAAGTGTAAATAGGCATGCCCCGGCATGCATGCATCTACTTTTGAGCGTACTCCGTGTACGCACTTATGGCCAGGCCAAAAATCCCAAGAAAAGCTGCTGCATTAATTAGACATTAAACAAGGTGTGAACTTTAGCAGCTCCGAGCCACGCCCCAAACTTCCAGCGATATGTTTACACTAATGCAGGCATTTGATTTTCGTTTTCAGCTACGTGTTTTTGTTTTTCAGTTTGTGTGTGCCTCTGCGCAGCTTTCAACGCCAACAGCAGCAGCAGCAGCAAAGCTGCGGCACGTTGGGCTCCACTGATGCGTTTTTAATTGCCGCCCGGCTGCAGTTTTATTGATTTAAATCGTCTGCCAGCTGCCAATTTGACGCGCTTAATGGCACGCATTTAGGCGGTGCGAGAAGCGCCAAGTCAAGTCAAGTCAAGTCAAGTCAGGCTAAGTCAACTCAAGTCCAGCCAAATGACTGAAGCAGCCATGGCTCCATTATTAGGCGCTCATCATCATTAGGCGCACTGCGCGTCTGTATGTTAAATGCTATTAAAGTCAACTCCAATTCGGGCTTTGTTTGTTTTTAGCAATGCAGCAGTTCGCTGCTTGCAGTTGCCAGTTTGCAGTTGTTGGACGTCTCCGATTACGCTGGCCAACGATTAGGAAACGACACAATTTAACGACATAATTCCAGAGCGCATCAGGTTACAGGTTGCCGCACTGCGAAATCACAGTCACCCCTTTTCGGGGCACACACACACACACACACACACACACATGCATACATGCACGTGAGCCATTGACCGTATGATGTAAGCAGATATGGGCATATCCTTTCGTGATTGCGATCGAGGAAGCGAAAACTTACAACTGAGGAAGCGCACACAGGATATCGGGCATATCAGACACCCACTCGTCTATATGTGTCAACAACGGGGCGCACTTGAGCGTGCGCCTTCTTGTGGCAGCAGCAGCACACTTAGGGGCAACTTAAGTTGCTTTTGTCAAATCAATCAGCGCCCAGCGAGCTGAGCCCTGTGCGCCTTGTGTGTGGCCCACTCGAGGGCAGATTTCCTCACTTAATTGGCAAAAAGAGACGCCGCCGTTGCGCTCCTGATTCCTGATTGATTCAAGTGCGCCTCCGATGAGCTGTTGAGCTATAGAGCTGTGGAGCTGTGCAGCTGTTGGCCATGTGAAGATCAATGCCATTGCCAGACGCGCTGACGACAATGCGACCATAAAATGTTACTGGCCTTAAGAGTCTTAGTCAACAGGCCAATTTGTTTATTTGTGTTGCAAATCTATTCACAGCTCGCCTTCCTTTTTCTCTCTCTCTCTCTCTTTGTGTATTTGTTCTATTAGAAAATGGGAATTTTTGTTTATCAGTCGTCGCCGTTGGCTTTGATTGTTTATGCTGTGTGCAGCGCAATTATTATAGCGCTTTTAATTAAGCGCATGACAAACTCAATCAGAATTCAAATCCAAATGAGACTTGGGCTGCGCTGTCATTTATTTGTTTGATTGGGGGGCAATTCCCCTCGCCCCCACTCTCTCTCTCTCTCTCTTGTAACGTATACGCAATGTGCGACAGTATTGGTGTTTCGCTGACAATTCTCAGTCCGGCGCGTTTGCACATTGAAC